>APFE031759182.1:0-113809 GCA_000404065.3 Pinus taeda | reverse complement strand
GATATTATGGAACTTTCCAGAGAAATTTATGGTTCCTCCACTTGCAACCATCACTTGACACTCTGGTGCTGGATATAGGAAGAAATTCAATTCCTTGGCTATCTTACAATCAATAACATTATGTGTACTACCCGAATCAATCAACACACTTACCTTTTTCTTCTTGATATGTACTTATATCTTGATAGTTTGAGGAGTGGTAATTTCTTCCAATGCATTACAAGATATGGTCGGATTTATTCATTGAGACTCGATGTGATCTTTCAATCCTTGAACATTTTTATTCTTGATATGTCCTTCTATATAGATATTTTTAGGAGTGGTAATTCCGTCCAATGCATTACAAGATATGGTCAGATTCATTTCTTCTTTCTCAACGTGATCTTTCACTTCTTGAACCTTTTTCTTCTTTATATGTCCTTCTATCTTGAGAGTTTTAGGAGTCGTAATTCTTTCCAATGCTTTACAAGATATGGTCAGATTCATTTCTTCTTTCTCTGGGGCTGGTTCCTAGTGTATATGCTCTTCTTTTGAGGTTTCTTGATCCTTTTCTTCCTCCTCTTCATAACCAATGTAAAATAATTTCTTCTCAGCACACTTATGACCTTTAATGTATTTGTTGTCACAATTGTAACAAAGCCTTTCTTCTCTTTTTTCTTCCAATTGTTGTGGTGTTTCTCTAAAGAAGGTGTTGCTCTTTGTATCCTCATAATGTGCTATCATTTCCTCCATGAAAATTGACCATGTAACAAGTTGTTTACGAGAACAAAGCCCTTTATACCATAAAAATTGATTTGGTTCTAAATATGAAGATGCAATACATACATTTTGTAACAATGGTACACCATGTAGATCAAAATATTGCTCCATCTGTAGTATCCAATTTACTGGATCCTTTCCATCAAACTTCCTCATATCACCTTTTCTTGATTTCAGGAGCTGGATCTTGAAATGAATATAACTCTATAATTTCAAATCTCAAAGTTTTGAAATTGTCTCCTACAGTAGCCCTCTGAGTCGTCTTTCTAGCCCCACAAGTCTGATCAGAATTTGATTCTCCAAGAAAGAGTTACGCCAAATCTCCTAAGATGACCTGATTATATAATTTTTCAGTAGAGTGAACTTGTACGATGTACCACGTGTCACTGTTTTGACCTTTAGCTCTAAGAACTATGCACATAAAATTACAGTCTGTGCTCTTTCTATAACATCTGACGAAATTTCAATTTGTTGCTTAGAGAGAAAGTTATGATGATTTTCCCAAGGTCACCTATTTAGGATGTAATTTGGGAATCTGCAAAAACCCTAACTTCTTCAGATGATATCTATGAAAATATAGTGAGACAAGATCTAAAATTCAGAGCTGAGGTTCAAACCGATTTCATCTGAAATGGGTTTTTTTAAGCTTTTGAAACCTCGTAGCAAAAGAGTTATACTGACAATTCCACGATGACCTATTTTAGATGAAATTTTGGAGCTTGCAAAAACCCTAAATTCCTCAAATCATATCTCCACAAATATAGAGTGATCTGAAATTTGGATGCGAGGTTCATACCGATTTCTTCTCTAATGGGGTTTTTTTTGTATATTCTGCAACTTTGTAGCGACAACCTTATAACGTAAATGCCACGATGACCTGTTTGGAGCAGTGAAACTCTAGAATCCAAAGCTTTGATATCAAATGTTATGAAACTAGCTCACAAAAAGATAGAAAAGAGAGATAAATGCCTTAGAATTCAGCCTCTTCAAGGGGGCAACCTCATTTACACTACACAAATGAACAATTCTTGGATAATACAAATGACAAGACCTCCTTTCTATATATAGGAGTCTAAGGGGTCATAATATAATCAGAGCCAACATAAAAATAATAATGTAAGGGCACAATAATAACAATATGGGGACTACATGGGCATAACAATATAATAAGGGGGTTGTACTAATAACAATAAGGGGTTACGCTAGTAGTGTAGGGACCTAACATGATCCTTGTTATCAATTATTGTTACAGGTTACTATTATGTAGTGTTGTTATAAATAGTTGTTACAAATTAGTAATGCTATCCTTTATTGTTTCCATCCTAACATCATTGATGCAACTATAGTAGTGTTCAAGGCCTGAAAATTGTTGCCTCAACAATGGGCGATAACCACTCGGTCCAGACCTTCATTGGCAGCATGTTTTTTGTTGAAAGTAGTGGCTCTGATTGGCGATGAAGTCACCAATTGCCCAAACTATTTTTATGATTGTGCAAATCGGGTGATGTTTGAGATTTGGAATAATGCTTATCCTAAAACTAATCTAATTTCAACTAATAATCATGTGTAGTTTATTCTAATCTAAAACATTATCTAAATATAACTAGCCTAGGAGTAACGTAATATATGCGATCTAAAATATTATCTGAAATTAATTGTTAATAAAAATTACTCAATTGCAATGAGAAGTGAATCCATTTAATAATAATCATTTCGTATAAAAACTTAGCCGAAATGATTGTGAGACATATATCGCATAAAAATCATTCATGTACTCAACATAACCTATAGATCAGCATCATACAAAAGTGCAATAATGGCAACCAACAATTCAAATTTTCATAAATAAACAACTTGAAGATAAGTTATTGCTTGACCTATAAGTAAAAATAATTAAGAGATAAAAGTACCATTAATAATATGTCCTACTCATATGCTCCAACAATATTGATCTACTTTCAAGTCACTCAACATCATCTACGAGTACATAAATGAAATTTCAGTAGAAGATGTTAAATCAAGTAGAAAATAAATCATGTTCCATTAATTCCACTATAACTTCCTCAAAGGGGCATAAGTGTATGTTATGAAGAATGTTTCTGATAAAATTTTGGGATCCCTCTTTAAATGCATGAGACAAATTTAAATACTAAAACTATAATGCTAAGAATAGATTATTACAAAAATAGTTGAGGAGGTTTAAATGACCTGCCTCAATTTATGAAAAAATAAAATCAAAATTAAAGCAAACAGGGTGACTAACTATGTTGCATTTGATCCTTCAGGTTGTAGATATCCAGCATAGGCTTCAGCTGTGTAGGCCGGCTGACTTTAGCTTTCAACTGTCCATTGAATATGACATCGATTAGTGCTGGCACCATTTTCTCAGCAGAGGTGGTTAGGAATCATAGGGTCCTCCATTGGATATGAGGCTTGACCAAATGTTGCCAATATGCCTCCCAGTCTAGCCTAGTTGTATGCCTTATCACTTCTGATTTGTCTTCCGCTGCCTATTTCCATTGTTGATTGAGTTGTTTTGCATCGGGAAGGAACCCTGGGATGGACTCTACTACTCGATTGGCACCATGAAAATTCTAATTTATATTTTCTATGATAATGTTTGTTGCTTCTGGCGTGTTTTCTGTTGCCTTTTCTGCTTCTTTTAGTTGAGAATCCCAGCTTGCAAACAAAATTTCCTTATGTGATTCTTCTAGTTTGTGCAAGTTGGATTTTCTCCTCTCCTCTATATTTTGCAAGGCGATGTGATCAAAGACATTTTTAAAGATCTCATCATATTCAAGTTGCATTTATACAACTTGACTTGTCAGTTCATCACTTGTTTCGCAATAAGATTTCCAGCATGAAATTTTCTCGCACAGTAATTATTTCTGATGTGTCAACTAGGAATTAAGTGCGAGTGCTTCGGTGATAAATTGATCAAGTTTTGGATCATCTTTATGAAGATCAATTATTTCCTGCACCTATGCTTCCTTCTCGGCTAAGATGATTTGATGTTCTATTTGCATCTTTTCAAATTCCTATTGAAGCTTGGCCAACTGTATCCCTACCTGCTAGTCGGATTTAACTTGTTGTAACTATTTCTCGAGTGACGTTATTTTGTTTTTTTTGTTTTCCTTTTCTCTAAGCAACGTTTTGATTTCTATTTCTTTATCTATGGTCACTATAGCATAAGCGCCTACAAACATTGCGAGTCTAGTTAAGTTGGCAGATGGATCAACTAGTGAGTCCTTCCATAGAACATCCATTAGTTCATTTTCGAGGGTAGTAGTAGCTATAGATTCCAATTTTATTTTCTTTCTTTGACTTTTCACCATGGCCTTATGCTTTGGGCTATAGAATACATCCAGAGGGGGTATTTCTTCAATTTTCAAAATTGATTTGGAGGTGGAGGTGACAAGGGTATGCTCTACTTCTGGTTCATTTGCAGTTTCTTCCACTATCATTTCTAGAGCTGTGTTGTGTTGTAGCGTTTGTAGCTCTGGCACCTATTCCTCTATATTAATACTTTTATTAAAATTATCCCACTCTTCCTCTAAATCAATTACCATGGGTTTTATTGGTTATGCAGTGGTAGTAAGGATTTCAACTTGCTTGCTAGCTGAAGCTTGTTCAGCTATATTCCGTGTAGATTAGGCTGTATCCTCAATGCTCCTGCTTTTGCCATTTTGTGATGAAAATCACGATTTTATGATAGATTTTTGTGGAGAATTTTCTCCAAAATATGATTTGGAGTTTTCTTTGGAGTCACCTTCTATAGTCACGCGGGGAGTAGGCTCCCTTATTGGTTCAATTAACAATTGGTCTAATGGGACCATTGTGAGCCTTCTTCCTTTATAATTTTAAAACCTTTCCATATCTTCATGGTCAAAGAGTAGTTGGGCCATATGTTTCACCTCTGAAAAGGTATTTTTCTACAAAAACATATCATCAAAAGCATCCTCCTCATTGGTGAATACTTCTATTTTCACCACGGTGGTGAAATTCTTGATTGTTACAAACAGGTCATAAAATTGTCATCTAGGGAATTTAGGTAATTGCAAAGATAGCATGTTCTCTACCTCTTTGAGCATGTGTCCCAGGTCATGTAGTGAAAATTCTTCGCACTGTACAGGGAACGCAGGCCAAATGGCCTTCATTGACTCTTTCAATGCATGGCTCATTCTTCCCTCAGTAGCTGTCTAGTAGGCTATTTCCCTAGCCACCAATTTATCTGGAACATAATATGGGAGGATGTGGGGGGAGGTGATGCTGCCAAAAACTCTAATATATGTAAATGTCTCCTCCTTGAATCATCTGGCCACTGGGAGGATGTCAAATTTAGCTTCTTGGGAAAATCTAGGGGTGTCTCGATTATACAACCACTTATAAATAGGTAGCATAACTCCATGGAAAATCTTGAAAACATATGGTTGAAAATTGGATTCCCACATGACCTTTTGGTAGACATGAATGGGAAGTGGATTCTAAATAGTCCATTTCCATCCCATGATGGGGAGATTTGAACTAAAACAAATAACATCCATAACATAGGCAATCATAAAAATGGAGGGTAAACCCTCGAAGCAATGCTTCTTCTCCTTCTATACTTGATAATTGTTTTTGCTAAATTATCTGACACGATTTTGGCCCAATTCATGATAGATGCGTTAATGATTGCTTCAATTAATGGCAACCAATCCTTGGAGAACATGATACTATCAGGTCTACCAAATAGTCAACATAACATAATTGCAACAAAACTATAAGGGGGACAAATAGATGTAGCAGTGTACATACCATTTTTGTATTTCTTGATCTTTTCTTCATTATTCTACCAGGCACGGGTGCAATCTGCTGGGTCGCTGTTCTATTTAACAAACCTTTCCATGAATTTCCTATTGTAGGTGACCTATGGCTCTGGTAGGTGGTACATAAGCCGTAAATTGTCCGTGGTGAAAAATCCGATGGGCTCTTTGCTTCTCGTCTTGAATTGTCCATCTGAAATATTTGCTTCATCGATAACACATTTTACGATATCGCTATAAGGGATTATCTTTAGCCGAGCTACTATGTGGTGCAAAGATGAGTAAGCAGTTTCTACCATGGAAGTGTCTGAGGAATCTCAACCATCAACTGTAATATTTGTTTCCATAATCCCCGGTTGTCTCTCCTCCAGTATGTTGTACATAGTCCCCCATGTAGAGGTTCCTCCCTCTTTGCTGCATGTGGTGTCTATGAATATGGGAGTCATCTCTATCTTCTTAGAGGCTACAACCTTTCCTTTCTTCTCCATTCTTGTCAACATTCCTCTCTGTAGGGTTTTTCCTGAAATGAAGAACAAAAGCTATCAGACACTCAAAGATGAACGTAAAAATGAAATAATGCAGATAGCTTGTAATGGTGGTAAAGAAGCATTATTTGAACGCAAGTAACAAGGGATTGTATCAAGCTAAATTATCCCTTAGCTTTATTGCTCATAAGTTCTTGCATCGAAAAATGAGATGAAAGTTTTTTAGGGTAGAGAGCCATTATATTGTGATGATAGCGATTGTGCGATTTGTGAAGCAATATCACAGATCAAAATATCACAAGGTGTGCCTTTTAGCATTCTTACCTCCTGTTGTACGTCTGCGAGATGCGAGATGCGAGCTATTCATTAGTTGTCTCACATATGGTTACTTACTAGGATCATCTTAGGCAATAGACTTGACAGACTCGAAATATCTGCATTTAATACTCTATAGTGTGGGTCCGGGTGCAAATCGCATATCACAATATCAACTTATGGTAGGCACAAAGTGTTTTCTTGAATACTCGAAATGCAATGCGATAAAATCCAAACTACCATCACAATTTCGCAACTTGCAAACTTTGCTATATCATATTTAAGAGAAAACACATTATGGGTTGTGCTATGTGATGCAAGACTTAAGCCTAAAAAGTTTAAGGATTTCTGTTTTTTGTCGGATTTTATGATAATTTAGACCATGGAGCCCTTATCTTAAAAGCTTTGCTTGACTTTGGAGATTTCTTAGAAAGTTCCTTTAGTGGGTTTTTTAGACATGTTATATATGAAAATGTGAGTTTTTAGTAGTTCCCAAAAAGGTCTTGATTATTATTTTTCTTTATTCAAAAATAAAAGAAATGACTAAATGCTAAGTTTTGTTTTTTGAATAAAATTTTTAAAGGTTCCCCATTTAGTTAAAGTAATGTTAACTACTATTATTACTAAATGGGGGGTTGTTGAATACCACAACAATTCGCGATTCACTTGGAAGAACCAGTTATCTCTGAGAGTTTTTTGAAATTTCTAAAAATTTCAAAATAAAGATAGTTTTGAAAATAAAAAAGATTATATGGAATATAAGTTAAGAATTATTTCTTTCGTAATAAAAAAATCATTTGCCTAACTACCATTCCTTTACTATTCTTTTCTTATAAAAAGTAACATTGTCTACATCAGGCTTTACTTGCTTTTTTAAAGATAAAGCCATGAGTCTCTCCAAACATTGGTTTTTGGTTTACTCTGTTGTCATAGGTAGAGCCTCTACTGCCAGCAAGCATTCATAGCCTCGACAAGGTTACCTTTTAACTAACAATGACCCTGTATTCCACTTAAATCAGAATGCAATTTTTGATGAGCCTCTTAAATGGGTAATTATATAGGCTCATTTTACCTCCTAACCTACTCAAATCAACTATTCTCTTAGCTTATTGTATGATTTTTTTATTATATTTATGCTTATAGGGTGAGTTGAGTTAGTTATTATGCCATGTGGTCTAACATGTATTTAATGTAGATTATTGATGGATTTCAAGGTCAAAGTCAAGGATCTAGTTGCCAAAATGCATCAATAACTCGAAGTGGACAAAGGAGAGGACTTATAGGAGGGAATCTCCCTCATTTATTGCTCCTCACTTTGAATTCCCCTTCATTCAGCTCAGAGTAAAAGCAAACGAATCATGCAGTAGAAGGTAGCTGAGCAAGTGGAAGATGATTGAGAGCTCTCTTGAGTATTGGAAGCCAAGTGTCCTTGATTTTAATGAAGTTGTTGGTAGTTTTAGATGTATAAGTAGAGAGGCCTATGGCCTCACTAGGATTTACTTTTTTCTTATGTAAACTCTGCTCAAATTTCGACTTCACTATTTTATGACAGTTTTATGTAATCTTATTATTTTTTGATAATGAAGATGGAATCCTTTTTGACCTAGTAGTGAGTCACCTCAGAGGGCTGAAGCTCTTGGGTTAGGGCCCAATTGAAGAAGCCAAGCTCCTCTTTACTTGTATTTGTATTCTTTGCTTCAGTTGTAGATTAGTTTGTTGTTGGATGTATTTCTTTTATGGTTAAGAATAGGTTGCTTTTGATGATTTAGTAGTTTGCTTCCATTTGTGTTTTTTGTAGCAGATTACGCAGTGATAAGAAAAGATTCAGAAGGCTAGCAATAGTGTGTTGGCCTCTCTTCCTCCCTTTGGGACCATGATTTGAGGCAAAGACTCTCTTGCTGCCCCAAAAACACTGATTTTCCTCATTCCCAGGATTTCTAGTGTTTGTAGCTCTCTAGTAAGTTGATAGTCAAGTTTTTCTTTGTTTTAGATCTTCTTCATCAAGTTCACTTCTTGATTTACAATAGTATTTTTTCATTATTTCCTTTCTTGCAGCATTTCCCAGCATTTCCTTCTATGCATCATAGTTTAAGCCATTTTAATGCAAAACTTTGTTTTTCCTAGGATGCATTCATTTCAATGGTTGCTTGATGTTCTTCATTTCTATGTAGCAGATCTCTTCCAGTAGTAGGCTAGCTTACTAGAAATCACACCCTCCATCTAATTCATGCCTTATAGGTCTCCCAAACATCACCTCAATTCTGCCCTAGTTTCCTTCATTTTTCATAGAACTTCTTCCTCTCTTCTTGAGCAAACCAACTCATCTTTCTCTTTCTTGGTGATTCATGGTAGACCTTAGGCTCCCTAACATCTCATTCCAACCTTCATCCACCTTTTCCATCTACTCTCACACCTTCAAAACAGCGAAAATTTCTCTCGGCCTTCTCCTGTATGCTTCTTGTAGTTTCCCTATTTTCCTCCTGTAGTTTTCCTGTGTCCTTCTGTTGTTTTTCCTAAAGGCTTTATTTTGAAGGCCGCGTGTGGTAAAAGCCTCTGGAAGGCCACCTAAGACCTCATAGGACCCATCCACACCATCCTACATCGTCCCAAACTCAAAAAATACCCTATAATGCCACCTGTTTTCCACACACAATAAATTAGTTGTATGTTAAATTCACATAAAAACACATAAAATCCAAAAATATGTTTTTCGCTTGTTTCCTTCCAGAAATAGCATGCTTATATGTCTTTTACTTCCTTGAGTAGGTAATGGCATTTCTTTCATGGTTTTCATAGCGTTTTTGGCAAAAGTAGAATTAGCTTGTTAATTAGGGTTTACTAGGTTTTGCTTTATATTCCAGTCTTTCTCCTTTCTACAGTTAGAATAGCATCTGTAGAGTATTTTTTTCCTTCCTTTCATCATACACAGAGCTTCTTCTTAAATCTATAGAAGTTGGCTTGAGCTCCTAGTGATCTTGTGCCGTGTTAGTGTCGGTATCTTCATCCCTCTGTCAAAGATCAAATCCTCTTGTTGCATTACATATTAGATGTCCCGCCCAGTCAGCTACATTCCATTAGGAGAATGGATCATCTGATGGTAGTGGCTTCTCCTACATTCTCACTCATGTCGTTTACCTGCTAGCCCATTTTTACTCATCAAGATCATTTGCAGTCACTTTTTGTCTTCAAAATGTGCAAAAGTCTTTTCTAGGGTTTTACTGTCATTAGGTCTAAGGTTTCATCAAATAGGTTTTCAAAATGTCCAGTAATAGTTAGAATGCACATGAGGAGGTTCCAGTACCAATAAATTTCATAATCAAGTGCTCAGAGATGTATTTTTCCTCAAAACTCTGTTTTGAGGAAAAACAAAGTATTTTAGGTTTTATTGTATAAATTGATGTAATTTCATTTCTTTCATATGTAAATCAGTTTAGAGGAAAACATAGTCTCCTTCCCAAGCCTCAGTAGCTCCAATTCCCTGCAAAGAAAACAAAAAACAAGTCATTTAGTTCATCAGAAGGCTCAAATAAAGTGAAAATCTCAAAAAACAGAGTTAAAAACTAAAGTCATATTCCAAACATTGTAAAAGTGGGTTTTATGAAACAAAAATTAAAAGCTCTTGGGTATAAATAATTTTTCTTAATTGAAAGGCTCATTTGCATTCAAAGAACAAAGTGTGCATAAAGCAACGCTGTGTGTGAGAAAACAAGAGAAACTTGGAGGAAACTTCCCAAATTCAGAGGCGCAGCGCATCGGGTGAGTGGCAAGGTGCACACAAGCAATGCAGCGCATAGGGCCGCGATTTCTAGTGTAAAGTTGTTCTAGTGTGGTGCACTCAAGAGGCATGACGCGTTGGGTTTGAGGCACGACACATTGGGTTTTAGGCACGACGCATAGAGATGCCAACCCCAATTTCTTCAATAACTCTCTCAAATTGCCAAAATTGTTCAAGATTTCCATTATGCAAGTAAGCCAAGATCTCTTCATTGCTAGTAAAGGAATGTTTCATAAATTTTATGGTAGTTGTGTAAAGAAAAATCAAACTCTACTTCCTTGCATCTCTCAAGAAACTATTGCTTAGGGTTTGAAACTTATCATTTTGCTGCCAAATTTATTCTTCCACTTTTTCATTTTTCCACTCCCTCACTCATTTTCCCAGTTTATTTCCCCATTACTTAACTCCCATATTCCCAAAAATCGTCTACCCCTAACCCCAATTCCCAATTCCCATTTTCCAAACCTTAACTAACAATCCCCAAACCCTAATTATTATCCCTAAAACTTACATATCATTCCCTAATCCCCTGTTTCCCTAACAACACCCTGTCCTAAAAGTCCCAAAATCCCTCATTTTTTCCTCCCTCAACAGTCCCTCATATACTTTTCCCTTGGTGGTAGAAAATAAAAAAACACCATAAATTCCTACTTCACATCAAGAAAACTCACTTACTAGGAGAGATGGAGTCTGATCCTTCATATGACCATGATGAAGAGACACGCAGTGATTCTCCTACAGAGGTACATGCACCCAGGAGGCTTCATAGAGGTGGTAAACATATACGAGAGGAACCCACTACTCTTGCTGAGATACAGGCCTGCCCTCTCGCCATCACTTGTTTCCAACACCAATCCTGCTATGAGTTCTGTGAGATGGTTGGTAGAATTCAGTTTCACCATGAGTTGGCCCGTTTGTTTGTGCTTCATTTACATGATGGTCAAGCCACTCTAGCTGGTGTAACATTCAATTTAACACCAGAATCTATTTCTCTAGCAACTAGTATTCCTAATATGGGAGAGCAATGGAACAAAAGGAATCAAATAGACAAGCAACATTATGAACCATACATCAAGCCCAGTTATTTGAGACAACTCAAGAGATTTTTTCCTTTTCGGTACCTGAAAGATTCTTATGCTCCTTTGACGAAAATGATAATGAAGTATTTCAGCTATGAGGGTCGGTTTTCTCGTTTATATGCCTATCATAGCAGGCTACTGATTCACTTTACTAGGGTGAGAATGATGAATCTCTCCTATGTCATGTGCCGAAATATTGAGGAGATGACCACCCTAGTACAACACAAGACTCCTCAGCAGCAGTTCAATAGTATTTATCATTTTGCTCTCATTAAAATTGTGGTCATCCATCAGCTTGGTTTGAAGGGCATCACTTGGGAGGACTTCATTTCTTGTGAGTTTTTCACAGCTCCACAAGGACCTCTAGAGGTTGTGCATGAGACAGGTGGACCTTCATATCAGGAGGAAGGTCATGAGACACAGACCGTCAGTATGTCGGTGTTCGTCACTTATCAAAAGGGCCCCAGACAGTTGTTAGCAGCAGCAAAGCAAGTATTATCTCCACCTAGGTGGAAGGGGTCTCACTTGCTTCATCAGCATAGGAATTTTAGGACAAGGAAAAAATGCCATTACAGGATGAGGGGCCTTCAGGTGAGAAGGAAGTTGATTTCATTCTCATTGAGAGTGATGATACTAATGTGGGCCCGCAAAGCTCAAATCTCAAAGAAGTCATCCAGGAGCAACAGACGGATATCAATGCTTTTTCCCTCAACTTGGAAAGGGCTAAGTGGATAATAAAGTACCTAGAGCAAATAAATAAGCAGCTGAGGATCAGCAAGTGATGATGGAGTTGCAAAACATTCAAGAAAACCGCTAAGCTACCAAAAGGAGGACAGTGAAATTCACATCGCTTGAGCACGAGATCAATGCCAATTGGGAGTCTTGGCTTGAAAGAGTAAATATCCACTTAGAAAAATTGTTGGAGAAGGCCAATAGGGAGAAGACATTGTTGAGGCATATGGCTTATCATTACATGGCGAGAAACAAAGTCTGCAAGGCAAGAATCACGAGCTTAAAGGCAAAATTGAAGAGGGCATCAACAGGGCGAAAGGAGCACGATAAACTTCAGATCTTGGCTGAGGCTTTCTTGGCCCAACACAATGCTTCATGGAGAAGACTCAGCACAAATTTCAAAAATTTTGGGACACTTTTTGCATTTTTAGAATTTTTGGCATAAAAAATAGAGTTTTCTGCCCTATGTGCCTTGCCATCTAGCGCTCGCTTTTGATATGAGCCTCCAAATGACAAAAAAATAGAATTTTTGGATTTGGCATGGAAAGATATGCTTTCCTACCAATGGCCAACAAATTTGGATAGGTTTTGAGCCCTCAAAAAGGTCAAGAACACTCAAAAAATGACTTTACTGCCCCTATTTTGACACACAAGAAGCAATGTTGGGAGAACTGAATTTGGGAGGGGCAAATGGAGGCCAAATTCAAAAATTCCACTTAGGTTGGAAAGTAGATAGGAATATCTTTCCAAAAAGAACACTTGGAGTGAATTTGGACACTAGTAAGGCCTCCAAAAGTGGCTGCAAACAAGCACTACGCATAGGGAAATCAGCGTGGTGAATAGGGGAAGTTTTGCTTAGTTTGACCAAGTATACTCTGTTTTTCCCCTAGCTTTTGACAGTTTGAATTTCTCTCCTTATTAATGTCAAACTTGTGATGTAATTTCATGTAAATGGATGGATCATGATGTAAATATGTCAAAATTTTACTTATGGAGGTAGATTCACCTATCAAAAAGTTGTTTGAAACTGAATGAATCAGTTCCCTTGTTTCTAGAGGCATGTTGTTCCACTGCCTAGTTTCTAGTTCTCAGTATAAAATTAGTTGGAATAGCTCCTAAAATTGTGAGCTCGGCCCCTAGAGGCTAGGATGAGTTATGGTTTGTCTATATCTTGTGATTTTTCAGTCATTAGCATGGTTGGACTTTTGAGAAAGCAAGGAGCTTCATTGTATACTCAGATCGGCATCTTGGCCAAGGAATAGAGACCAGGGTTTTCAGCACTTTTTGGGATTCATGTGGAATTTTCTTTCGGTATAGTGCTTTCTTCTGTATTTGTGAATTTACTCATGTGTTATGTATGTCATCATCTATCTTGTTTCTTCTTATTTAAATCAAACAAGAGTGAAGGTAGAATCCATTGAAATTGCAGCGCTCTACCTAGAGTTTGCTTTAGTTTCTTGATGTTTTCAGTTGTTTGAAAAGCATCCATGGCTTTTCTTGCACTCTTCAGCTCCTCACCTATCTAATCTCTCCATCACATTCGATTTGAAGTGCCAAAATCAGTTGCCTACCTTGCCCCATTGAGATCTCTGCAAGACTGAGCGTCATTCCCTGCACCCAAGATCTGCCTTTCCATGGGAGCCAACAACAACATCATTTTATTAAATCAAACTCATTTACACACATACCTAGCCTACAATCAGTTAGCATATCCGTCATCTCAAGCCTTTAGTGATCATATTTTGCTGAGATTGACCAGGAGAGAGCCCTCTCCCAACCTGGTAGGGCTAGCTACCAGGTTAAGCGTGGTTTGATGTTGTCCTAGATCCTACTTTTTTTAGCCTGAGGTAGATTTCGGCCCTAACATGGCGAATGACCAATTCACAACCTACAATGATAACTAGTGCTTTTGCATACAACACCGATGCTTCCAAGTTTGTTACGAACTACCGAGTTGATAAAAGTAGAGTTGGCAGCCCACGAGTTGTAGCATTCTTGCTGCAATACTGGTGCTCACCACTTTTAAGCACTATTGCCGGGGATGCGTCAGAGTATTCTCTGATTATTTCTTTCTTCTATTTCCTATTGCAACATTCTGCTAATATTTTATTTCAACAAAAGTAGACTAGTCATTTCTTTTCTTTCAGTTTTGCATCTCCTTGCTTTCCTTTTCAATTCTGAAAATTTCCATTCAACAAGTTTATCTTAGCTAGTTGCAGTTTGTTTTGTTCAGTCACAATTTCAGTTTCTGCAGGTGCTTTCAGTGTGGGGAAAAAGAAACAAAAACGAACCCAAAAAGATTTCCTTTCATGCCTCGTAGGAATACAGATAACTCAGGAAAAAAATTTCCCAACACCCCCACTGCTTCACACATCCAGCCTTCTCTCTTCTTCAGTGGCTGCACTCAGGAAGAACCCTTAGGTGAAAAACCAGAAATATTTGAAGAACCTATAGGGGAACAAGAAGAAGAAAACATTCCTCCTAATCCAATGGATGAAAACAGAAATGCTAGGGGAAATGGAGAGAGAATATAGGGTACCTTCCCCATTCGGGAGACCAATGGGGATACCAAAATGAAGAATATAAATTCTTCAGCCCTACCTCACTTCCATGGTCTGACTGTAGAAGATCCTGACACCTTCTTGTTCGAGTTTGCTGTCACCTATCAAACTTATGACTATGCAAAAGACAAGAAAAAATTTAAATTGTTCCCTTCTACTCTCAAGGATGCAACACTATGCTGGTTCATGGGATTACCTGGAAATAACATCACAACTTGGGCTTAGATGCAGTAGGACTTTAATGACAAGTATCGAGACTATTGCAGGTCAAGAGATACTAAAGAAGAAATCTTTTGAATGACTATGGGAATTGATGAGTCCCTGGAAGACTATGAAGAGAGGTTCCGACTCAGTCACAAAAGGGCTAGGTGTACACTTGACCCTGAGTCTCTGAAGTTGGTCTTGCTCACGAGAATTCAAGAAGATCTTTTAGACACCCTTCATCTACTAGCCGAGGGAGACATCTACCAACTATCCTATGAGCACATGAAGACTATTTTTAGAAACCATTCTAGAGTAGCCAGAAATAAAGGTGGGGGGGTCAACCCATAGGCAATAGCTCTTCCTCTAATTCATCCATTAAAGGTGAAATTGGAAACATGCTGGAAGACTTCAAGAGTGAGATGTTGTAGACTCTTTCCATGCAAATGGATACTTTACATATCAAAATAAAACAAGAGGAAGCATAGAGGGCTTTGGCCATTTTTTTCCCTAGGTGCACCAGGAGGCATCCTAGGAATGAATTCCCATTGAACTCTATAGAGGTTTGTTCAGCCTGTGAAGAAGATCATTGTGTAGATAAGTGCCCTTCCTTGCTTGGACTTAAAGATGTATACCAAGAGTTCGAAGGAGTCACTGAGTAGATCTATTACATAAACCAAAGGAGACTGCATGGACCTAGACCATACCAGCAGGGGATGCAAGGGACATCTCAGGCATACTACAACCCCAACCAAGTCACCTCCATACCTTCTTGGGGCCCTCCTGCTCATCCTTCCTAGTCCACACCTCCTCCTTGGTATTTCCCACCTCAATATCATGCCCAACCAACCACCCATTCATTTCAATCCTATGCTCAGCCACAACCTCAGTGGAATGCATCTCATCGAGGGTGGAGGCACCAATACAACTCTGTTCCCTCTTCTACCTGCACCACTTGCCCAACCACAACCATTACCTTCTGCTCCACCAAGGCAACCCCAAATGCCTACCCATGTTGGAAGACTTCAAGAGTGAGATGTTGCAGACTCTTTCCATGCAAATGGATACTTTACATATCAAAATAAAACAAGAGGAAGCATAGAGGGCTTTGGCCATTTTTTTCCCTAGGTGCACCAGGAGGCATCCTAGGAATGAATGCCCATTGAACTCTATAGAGGTTTGTTCAGCCTGTGAAGAAGATCATTGTGTAGATAAGTGCCCTTCCTTGCTTGGACTTAAAGCTGTATACCAAGAGGTCGAAGGAGTCACTGAGCAGATCTATTACATAAACCAAAGGAGACCGCATGGACCTAGACCATACCAGCAGGGGATGCAAGGGACATCTGAGGCATAATACAACCCCAACCAAGTCACCTCCATACCTTCTTGGGGCCCTCCTGCTCATCCTTCCTGGTCCACACCTCATCCTTGGTATTTCCCACCTCAATATCATGCCCAACCAACCACCCATTCATTTCAATCCTATGCTCAGTCGCAACCTCAGTGGAATGCATATCATCAGATGTGGAATTTTCTTTCGGTATAGTGCTTTCTTCTGTATTTGTGAATTTACTCATGTGTTATGTATGTCATCATCTATCTTGTTTCTTCTTATTTAAATCAAACAAGAGTGAAGGTAGAATCCATTGAAATTGCAGCGCTCTACCTAGAGTTTGCTTTAGTTTCTTGATGTTTTCAGTTGTTTGAAAAGCATCCATGGCTTTTCTTGCACTCTTCAGCTCCTCACCTATCTAATCTCTCCATCACATTCGATTTGAAGTGCCAAAATCAGTTGCCTACCTTGCCCCATTGAGATCTCTGCAAGACTGAGCGTCATTCCCTGCACCCAAGATCTGCCTTTCCATGGGAGCCAACAACAACATCATTTTATTAAATCAAACTCATTTACACACATACCTAGCCTACAATCAGTTAGCATATCCGTCATCTCAAGCCTTTAGTGATCATATTTTGCTGAGATTGACCAGGAGAGAGCCCTCTCCCAACCTGGTAGGGCTAGCTACCAGGTTAAGCGTGGTTTGATGTTGTCCTAGATCCTACTTTTTTTAGCCTGAGGTAGATTTCGGCCCTAACATGGCGAATGACCAATTCACAACCTACAATGATAACTAGTGCTTTTGCATACAACACCGATGCTTCCAAGTTTGTTACGAACTACCGAGTTGATAAAAGTAGAGTTGGCAGCCCACGAGTTGTAGCATTCTTGCTGCAATACTGGTGCTCACCACTTTTAAGCACTATTGCCGGGGATGCGTCAGAGTATTCTCTGATTATTTCTTTCTTCTATTTCCTATTGCAACATTCTGCTAATATTTTATTTCAACAAAAGTAGACTAGTCATTTCTTTTCTTTCAGTTTTGCATCTCCTTGCTTTCCTTTTCAATTCTGAAAATTTCCATTCAACAAGTTTATCTTAGCTAGTTGCAGTTTGTTTTGTTCAGTCACAATTTCAGTTTCTGCAGGTGCTTTCAGTGTGGGGAAAAAGAAACAAAAACGAACCCAAAAAGATTTCCTTTCATGCCTCGTAGGAATACAGATAACTCAGGAAAAAAATTTCCCAACACCCCCACTGCTTCACACATCCAGCCTTCTCTCTTCTTCAGTGGCTGCACTCAGGAAGAACCCTTAGGTGAAAAACCAGAAATATTTGAAGAACCTATAGGGGAACAAGAAGAAGAAAACATTCCTCCTAATCCAATGGATGAAAACAGAAATGCTAGGGGAAATGGAGAGAGAATATAGGGTACCTTCCCCATTCGGGAGACCAATGGGGATACCAAAATGAAGAATATAAATTCTTCAGCCCTACCTCACTTCCATGGTCTGACTGTAGAAGATCCTGACACCTTCTTGTTCGAGTTTGCTGTCACCTATCAAACTTATGACTATGCAAAAGACAAGAAAAAATTTAAATTGTTCCCTTCTACTCTCAAGGATGCAACACTATGCTGGTTCATGGGATTACCTGGAAATAACATCACAACTTGGGCTTAGATGCAGTAGGACTTTAATGACAAGTATCGAGACTATTGCAGGTCAAGAGATACTAAAGAAGAAATCTTTTGAATGACTATGGGAATTGATGAGTCCCTGGAAGACTATGAAGAGAGGTTCCGACTCAGTCACAAAAGGGCTAGGTGTACACTTGACCCTGAGTCTCTGAAGTTGGTCTTGCTCACGAGAATTCAAGAAGATCTTTTAGACACCCTTCATCTACTAGCCGAGGGAGACATCTACCAACTATCCTATGAGCACATGAAGACTATTTTTAGAAACCATTCTAGAGTAGCCAGAAATAAAGGTGGGGGGGTCAACCCATAGGCAATAGCTCTTCCTCTAATTCATCCATTAAAGGTGAAATTGGAAACATGCTGGAAGACTTCAAGAGTGAGATGTTGTAGACTCTTTCCATGCAAATGGATACTTTACATATCAAAATAAAACAAGAGGAAGCATAGAGGGCTTTGGCCATTTTTTTCCCTAGGTGCACCAGGAGGCATCCTAGGAATGAATTCCCATTGAACTCTATAGAGGTTTGTTCAGCCTGTGAAGAAGATCATTGTGTAGATAAGTGCCCTTCCTTGCTTGGACTTAAAGATGTATACCAAGAGTTCGAAGGAGTCACTGAGTAGATCTATTACATAAACCAAAGGAGACTGCATGGACCTAGACCATACCAGCAGGGGATGCAAGGGACATCTCAGGCATACTACAACCCCAACCAAGTCACCTCCATACCTTCTTGGGGCCCTCCTGCTCATCCTTCCTAGTCCACACCTCCTCCTTGGTATTTCCCACCTCAATATCATGCCCAACCAACCACCCATTCATTTCAATCCTATGCTCAGCCACAACCTCAGTGGAATGCATCTCATCGAGGGTGGAAGCACCAATACAACTCTGTTCCCTCTTCTACCTGCACCACTTGCCCAACCACAACCATTACCTTCTGCTCCACCAAGGCAACCCCAAATGCCTACCCATGTTGGAAGACTTCAAGAGTGAGATGTTGCAGACTCTTTCCATGCAAATGGATACTTTACATATCAAAATAAAACAAGAGGAAGCATAGAGGGCTTTGGCCATTTTTTTCCCTAGGTGCACCAGGAGGCATCCTAGGAATGAATGCCCATTGAACTCTATAGAGGTTTGTTCAGCCTGTGAAGAAGATCATTGTGTAGATAAGTGCCCTTCCTTGCTTGGACTTAAAGCTGTATACCAAGAGGTCGAAGGAGTCACTGAGCAGATCTATTACATAAACCAAAGGAGACCGCATGGACCTAGACCATACCAGCAGGGGATGCAAGGGACATCTGAGGCATAATACAACCCCAACCAAGTCACCTCCATACCTTCTTGGGGCCCTCCTGCTCATCCTTCCTGGTCCACACCTCATCCTTGGTATTTCCCACCTCAATATCATGCCCAACCAACCACCCATTCATTTCAATCCTATGCTCAGTCGCAACCTCAGTGGAATGCATATCATCAGGGGTGGAGGCCCCAATACAACTCTATTCCCTCTTCTACCTGCACCACTTGCCCAACCACAACCATTACCTTATGCTCCACCAAGGCAACCCCAAATGCCTACCCAGCCAAATCCAAACCCGAACAATAGACAGGCTCAACAAGTGTATAATGGAGAACCATCATGCCCAACTTATGTTGTGTAGATTCAAGAAATTAACTTGCGATCCAGGAAAGTTCTCCTAGATAGCCAACCTCAACCCAGGAAGGTTGAGAAAGATAAAGAGGAAGGCGAACCTAAAGCAACTCCACCCTTTCCTGAGAGACTATCCATGACAATCTAGCCTACCCCAGAAGAGACTGAACTCCTGGGAGAATTGAAACATTTATGTGTAAAGATACCACTTTTCCAAGCCATAAAAGATGTGCCTATCTACAATAGGCTGATCAAAGAGAAGTGCTTCAGGAATCTAGGAAGCCACAAGAGAGACGCCCCAACTATCAATGTCATAGGACAATTGTCTGACCTGATGTCAGGGTGGACAATTTGTCCAAAATATCTGGACCCTGGAAGCCCAGTAGTTGATGTCCACATCAATGGCTCAATGATCCGACATACCTTGATTGATCTCAGAGCTGCCATTAATGTGATGACAAAGGACACAATGCTAAAACTTAACCTCCAGGGCTCCTTGAGGAAGACCACGACAATGCTACATCTAGCAGACCGCTCCACTGTAACCCCTAAGGGGATTGTGGAGGATGTGACGGTCCCCATTGATTCTTGGGAGTACCCTGTTGATTTCTTAGTTCTCCAGCCAAAGGGAAAGCTCACTGGGTACCCTCTCATTCTGGGAAGACCCGTGTTGGCTACAGCTGATACCTACATCAACTGCTGAGCTGGGAATATGACCATAAATAATGGGCACATGACCAAGTAGTTAATCCTATATCCTCCTACCCAACCCTTGCTAGAACATGATCTACCTCTCTGGTTGGAAGAGGAAGATGAGGATGAAGTTTATTATGCACCACTTTGTGCATTAGAAATAGCTATGGGGGGGAAATTGCAAGATGAGGATGATATGATTGAAAATTTGATTCAGAATCCACCTCCTAGTGTATGATCATTAGAAGACATAGTAAGAGAAACCCAAAAAAAACCCCTCAACCGATCTCTATGTGGCCGACCCTACTTCTCTTCGTGTAAAAAATATAGAGTTCGGCCCAGAAAGAACATTGAAATTCTATCCATTCCTATCTACTTCCTAGGAGAAGGAGCTATGTAGGCTACTGAGAAAACATCTAGTTGTCTTTGCCTGGTGTTATAAGGAGATGAAGGGAGTGCACCCTTCAGTATGTACTTATCATATATACATCAAGGAAGATTGCAAGCCAATTACGCAGCCTCAAAGGGGGATGAATCCAACACTTAAAGATATTGTTAAAGAAGAACTGCAGAAATTGCTTGATGCAGGGTTCATCTATCCAATCTCTGACAGTGAATTGGTCTCTCCTTTGGTGCTAGTGCCAAATAAACACAAGGAATAACTTAGGGAAATGTCATGTTTAACACAGGGCAATGTCGCGTATAAGGGATAAAACACTGTTTTTTAAACTTTGGACCAGGTCTGGAAGGAGGGGTTGCCCTAGGCCATGAGTACAGCATCACAAACCATAAGAGTGAGATTTGGAGCTATAACAGTAGGGTTCATCTATCCAATCTCTGACAGTGAATGGGTCTCTCCTTTGGTGCTAGTGACAAAGAAAAATGGTAACTAGAGAATCTGTGTTGACTATTGGGAATTGAACAAAGCCACTAAAAAGGACCATTTTCCTTTACCTTTCATAGACCAAGTGTTAGATTGTTTGGCAGGGAAAAAGTTTTTCTCTTCCCTAGATGAGTTTAGTGGGTACAATCAGATTTAAATCAGCCCAGAAGACCAAGATAAAACCGCTTTCACTTGTCCTTGGGGTACCTTTGCATACCGAGTCCTTCCCTCTGGTTTGTGCAACACTCCAACCACTTTCCAAAGAGTGGTATTGAGTATATTTTATGAACTAGTTCATGATGCAGTAGATATATACATGGATAATTTTACTCCTTATGGCTCTAACTTTCTTGAAGCTTTATCTAACCTAGGAAAAGTTCTAGATAAGTGTATTGAGATGAACCTATTCCTCAGTCTAGAAAAATGTCAATTTTTTATGACTGAAGGGACCATGCTAGGTCATGCAATATCCCAACAAGGACTACAGGTGGACCCCAACAAAATTGGCATCATCCAAAGGGTCCCACTTCCTCAAAAGGTGATAGATGTCAGAATCTTCCTAGTCATAGCTGGATGTTACAGTAGATTCATTAAAGACTTCAACAAGATAGCCTCTCCTTTGATTGGCCTCCTAGGTAAAGATGTTCAATTCATATGGTCAGAAGACTGTCAAGGAGCGCAAGATACCTTGAAGAGGAAGCTAGTGATTGCACCAATTCTCAGAGGCCCAAACTAGGCCCTACCCTTTCACATTCACACAAATTCCTCGAACAAAGCAATAAGAGTAGCCTTAGGACAAATTGATTAAAAGTTACCTCATGCCATATACTTTATAAGCAAAAACTTTTCAAAGGCAGAGTTAAACTATTTAGTGACCGAGAAGGAAATCCTAGTTGTCGTGCATTCCTTAAACAAATTCAGAAATTACATCACAAGCTATAAAACCTTTATGCACACTAATCATGCTGTAATTAGATATTTAATGAACAAACTAGATGTAAATGCTCGAATTATTAGATGGTTGCTTTTACTGCAGCAGTTTGATCTGACCATTATTGACAAGCCTGGTAAAGAGAATGTTGTTGTTGACTTTTTGTCTAGAGTAAATTTGCCTGTAGGTGAAGAAGGAATGGTGGATGGTCAAATGCCAAATGAACACCTATTTGCTATATCAGTACTCTCTCCATGGTTTGGTGATATAGAAAACTACTTGGTTTCAGCATAGTTCCCACCATAACTATCCTCAAAAGAGAAGAGCAAGATAGTAAGGAAAAGCACCCCTTTCACCTAGATTGGAGGAAATCTCTTCAAATTTGGCCCAGATCAGATCTTTAGAACATGTGTCAGGGAGGAGGAAGTCTTTGACATCCTCCTAACCTGACATTTTGCAACAAAAAGAACCACATTCAAGATATTGCAAGTAGGCCACTACTGGACCACTCTTCATAAGGATGTGAGGAGATATACGAGCCAGTGTGATCGGTGTCAGAGGATGGGGAAACCCACTCCAAAGGATGAAATGCCTATGCAACCTCAAGTGACTTTTGAGCCATTTGAGAAGTGGGGCATGGACTTTGTGGGCTTATCAAGCCCCCTTCAAAGCAGAAGTAGTACATCATTGTGTGCATTGGCTACATGACAAAGTGGGCAGAGACAAGAGCAATCAAAGCAGTGACAGAGGAAAAAGTAGTTGATTTTTTGAGGGAAAACATATTCTACAAGTTTGGGTATACAAGAGAATTGGTCACAGACCAAGGTAGCCAGTTCACTTCCAACCTAATTGAAGATCTGCTCACACATCATAAGATCAAGCACAGGACTTCTACCCCTTACCATCCACAAGCCAATGGGAAAATGGAGGTCACTAATAGAGCATTGGAAGGGATCCTAACCAAGGTAGTGAGAAATAGCAGAAAAGACTGGGTGGACAAATTAGTTGAGGCCACTTGGGCCTACAACACAACATGGAAGACCACCATCGGGTTCACAACCTATGAACTGGTCTATGGGAAGAAGGCTTTGTTGTTAATAGAATTTGAATTCAATACCCTAAGGATGGCAGCTCAACTAGACCTAGACCTCAGCCATGCACAGAAAGAGAGATTACTTCAGCTCTATGGATTGGATGAATATAGATTGCAAGCCCTTCTCCATACAGAGGTACTTCAGCTTCAAAGAAAGGTATGGCATGATAGAAATATCAGGGAGAACTAGTTCCAAGAGGGAGAATGGGCACTACTCTATGATTCAGGATACAAGGATTTCAAAGGCAAGTTGAGGACAAGATGGTTGGGACCCTACACTGTGGAGAAATGCAATGACAATGGCTTAGTTCTGATCAGAAACATTGATGATGAAGCCATCCCCATGCTTGTCAATGGACATCGGTTAAAAGTCTACAAGAAACCCCTCTCCAGATGAGAGTTTATTGAAGATTTGTATAAAACAGTGATGGTAGTGGAGCATGTCTTGGCTTCCACTTCACCCACTCACTAAAGAAAAAAATAGAGAAATAAGGACTCATATGAAAACCTCCATGAGGCGCTTGAGCACCATCATTGGGTTGAAAACCTCTTCTGAGGCGACCGAGTGATGTCAAAAGAAAGAAGAAAAGAAGGGAAAAGAATAAGATCCCTAGGTTAAAACCTCCCTTGGAGAAGCCAAGGGTAGGAAACTAAGGTGAAAACTTCTCTAAGGCACCCTAGTTGTTTTAAAAAAAAATAAAATGAATTTCTATTGCATTGCAGGTTTGCAGGAGGACTACATGGAGCACGAGAAGGTGCCAACGGTACCCTGACATTCCCATCAGCATCCATCTCATCTTCTCCACACCTCCCTCCATCATTTTTGGTATCTCTTTCACCCCACTGTACCACTTTTTCCAAAACTATATTTTCTACAGTAGGCTCTGTGTTTTCTATAGGAGGCTCCTATAGGAATTACAGAGAGCCAAAAATGTCTATAAAAGGCAGTTGGAGGGACAAGAAAAGCTTCATGAGGAATTTATAATCCCTCTTACCATCTTCAAACCTCTTTTCTATCATTTCCAAGCCTGCATCACACTCCAAGTATCATTATTTTTTCTTCCTTTCCAAGAAAAAACACAGAAAAATAGTTTTTTAGTTTTGAAAAAGAAACAAAAATAAAAGGAGGAAAAGGCACCATAAACTTCACTTGAAAGCTTACCTACTATCCTTCCATCATGTATCTCCACCTCTGGCATCATTTTTGAGATCCAGGCACAGGGAAATAACTGAAGTTTCAAGGGGAAAAGCAGCTACAGGAGCTCTTGTAGGAATTCTTGTAGCAGCTAATCCCATAGAAGTCTAGCACCAACAGCAAAGGAGTGCACATCTACAAGTTGAAAAGGCACATGCAGGTCAGCTCCAGCAAAAGAAGAACCAACAAAAGAAGAACCTGCAAAATTACACAACCACAGATTAGCTAGCAGAGAAAACATCCATGAAGGAAAGTTAAGGCATGCAGCAGAGAGAGCCACAACACCTCACAGCCAATACACTCGAATCATAGGTAAGTAACTAAATCAATCCTCTATCTGCATTTGTGTAATTAGGAGTCCTACGAAGGCAACGAGATGGTTGAGATCAAACAAGGGAAAGGTGTCCACTTAACTTGGCTGCCTTCATTTAGTTGACTCCACTTATCCGAGATGTCACCCACACATGCGCATAGTCAACTCAAACACAAGATGCCAAGGATAGGTAGTGGGAGGAAGAGTTAACTCTAATGCAATGATGAGGGATGATTATGAGGAGGGGCCATGATGACCAAGAAGGTGGGGACCAATGGTCTGAATAGGGGCAACGTGCACATTGCTAGCTCAACACTCATAACCAAAAATATCCATAAAGGTTAATGGGCACTCCTCCCCGAGCATTCTCACCACCTTTTCTTTAGCTTCTCCTCGTAACTCAGCCATACAACAATATTCTTGTGGCCCCACAGCCTCCTGACCACCATCCTCCATCTATTTCTTCCATATTTTCACTCTCGGCATCTTCTACTTGAGACCTACACATTTTCTATAGGAGCACCTATAGGAAATCTACAAGAAGGACAACGGGCTTCTACAAGAGAAGTAGTGAGTCATTTTGAAGAGAGAAAACACAATTTTTGGCATGAATTTCAGCTTTAAGAGCTAGGGTTCATGAATGCCCTCTAATTAAATATCAATATATGAAATAAGTAGTCCCAATTTGAGGATGAAATAAGTCTTTAGGAGGGTAGAAATACATACAAATAATTTCAGTTTTTTTTTTTTTTTTTAAACACGGTCTCCTCCATTTTTCTATTTCATTTGAAATTCTTTGTCTCCACCTCCATATTTGGTTTTCAAAAGAAGTATAGGTAGTATGACAGGGGGGTTTATGAGAAAGAATTCCACTAACTCCACTAGGCTCCAGGCACATCCTCAAGTGGTGGACATATTCACAAGGGCAAACTGGATGAATTTCTTTGAGAAATTTAGAGGGTTTGATGATGAAATTTCCCAAGAATTTGCTCTCTCTCTGGTCCCTCACACAAGACATCATGCTATTGTAACCATTAGAGGCCTCTCCATTGAAATAACCCCTGAATTCATCAGTAGGGTCAATACCCTTCCTCTTGGGTTTCCTTGGTGTAAATATGAGAAATCAATTGGCCAGGCTGCCAAGAAGAAATTTTTCCAAAATAATGAAACCCCTATTGAAGATAAAAATGGAATTAGAAGGGCCAATATACCATATCCCTGGGATGAGGTTAGCTACCGAATAATCAAATACATTTCTTGTGAGGGGAGGTACAACATTGTTTATGGATACTATTTCAGAATCCTCCAAGACTTGGGATATGGCATGGATACCCCAGCACATCAAAAGCTCAGTATCCCTTGCTTTCTCCTTCAATCCATCATTGACTCTAGCACCAAGGCGCAAGAAGGAAATTCACAGCGGCTAGCTCACCATGGCCTAATTGAGATCCTAGTAGAAGAGGCCCTACATACCCTTACACTCCCTATAGCATGGGAAGTTTTTAAAAACATGACAGCTAAAGATGACATTAAGGCATTAACCTATGATATTAGTCTTGCTATTAATGAGGAGGAAGAAATACAAGGAGGAGAAGATGAAGCCAGTGGTGACATAGTAGAAAAAGAGACAGAAGAGGTAGAAAAAGAGATAGAGCAGGAGGAAGAAAAAGTGACAGAAGAGGGAGAAAAGGAGGAAGAGAAGGTAGAGAAAAGAGAAGAGTCCCTTGAGACTTTGGAGAGAGAAGCAGCAGTTGCCCTCACTGCACTCAGTACACCAGTCAAGCCAAAGCTGAAGAGGAAAAGAAAGACCTCCATGTATTTCAGGGCAAGGAAGAGTACAAGAATTAAAATAGGCAAACCTTAGCCCTCCTCAAAGACTCCTATTACCATTGAAGATTCACCATCCACCAAGGTGAAATAATCTCCTTCCAAGGCACCCATAACCTATGAAAGAGGGACTACAAGACCTTCTACATGGAAGGGAAGGCAATTGTACGGGACCAAAAACCAGACCTATAGGAGGCTGAAATAGTCCTACAGGAGACGTTGTCCAAACTACAGGAGACTCAAAACCTTGAGGAAAGGATAGGAGGACAGACAAAGGTGAAAGAAGAAGCACAAGAGCTACAAGAGCCTGACCCCTAGCCTAATCTTAACTCTTATTACAAAATACTTGATGGAGGCAAGATAGTCCCAGCTTTTCAAATCGGAAAAAGAAAGGGTAAGAACACATAGGTGGATGCAGATAGCCAAATCCAAAGGAGTTGAGGATATTGGCCACATGGAAAACAAACTCAGGGAAATGGGTAGGGAATTGAGTGCTCTCAGAGATAGACAAGCCATCACAAAAAGCTACCTTGAGAAGGAGAATGAAATACTAAGGAGGAAGCTACAGGAGAAAGAGACTCATTTGGCATACATGGCCAGCATATCCATGGAGGCATTACAATGTAGAATACCAGCCGAATCTTATGACCTCTATTTGAAGGATCAATGGCCTTAATTCCAAATAAAAAGTTTGGCACAAAGAGGCACAATGCCTTTCCAAGACTACAAGAAGTTCATGGATCTATGTGACCAAAGCACCTCAAAGGATAAAGGAAAGATGGCAGAGTTCTACCTACACAACATGGCCCTCACAGACATGAATGTGTGGGACCCCAATGCGAAGCTAAGGGATCTGCAATTAATGGCCATGGCCTCATGGATGAACCATGAAGAATTGAGGGGAGCAGAAATGAAAATATTGATGATGAAAGAGAAGAATGAACCATTAATGATAAGAGCTGAGTCCTATGGTACTCATCAGCACACACAAACTGCTTTCCAATGACCCTCAGATTGCCCCTAGATATCTACCCAATCACGCACAAGCCATTACACATTTCGAAGATATGTAAAAGCGACTTGGGGATGAGAATATGGAACACCCCACCACACAAATTGTAGATCAGAGAATACCATTCCTTAATGAGGATGAGGGAGGCATTGAAAAGAGTGCCAATGTACAAGCACTCCATGCAAAGGTTGAAGGTCAACTAGATTGTCCTCAAACTGAGTCCTCCACTCCTACTAAGCATGCTAGAAGGTAGAAGAGAAGAAGAAGAGAAGGAGCAGTGGAAGGACATAGATAGAACAACACGATTTAATGGAGAACATGACCAAACCACATCAGAAGCCCAAAATGCTAGGGAGGCTACCAGGGCCATAAAATATGAAGAGATTGACTAGGTTGCTCAGAGGATGAGAAACACCTTTAGTAGGGGGGTGATGATGAGCCTCATAAATGGCTGCTTATATAGGCTCATTTTACCTCCTAACCTAGTCAAATCAACCATTCTCTTAGCTTATTGTATGATCTTATAATTATATTTATGCTTATAGGGTGAGTTGAGTTAGTTATTATGCCATGTGGTATAACATGTATTTAATGCAGATTATTGATGGATTTCGAGGTCAAAGTCAAGGATCTAGTGGCCACACTGTAGCAATAACTCAAAGTGGACAAAGGAGAGGACTTATAGGAGGGAATCTCCTTCATTTATTGCTCCTCACTTCGAATTCCCCTTCATTCAACTCAGAGTACAAGTATCCGAAACATGCATTAGAAGGCATCTGAGCAAGTGGAAGATGATTGAGAGTTATCTCGAGTTTTGGGAGCCAAGCTTCCCTGATTTTAAGGAAGTTGTTGGTAGATTCAGATGTATAAGTAGAGAGACCTAGCGCCTTACTAGGGTCGAATTTTTTCTTATGTAAACTCTACTCAAATTTTGAGCTCACTATTTTATGACAGTTTTATGTAATCTTGCTATTTTTTGATAATGAAGATGGAATCCTCTTTGTGCTAGCACTGAAGCTCTTGGGTTAGGGCCCAATCCAAGCAACCAAGCTCCTATTTACTTGTATTTGTATGCTTTTCTTCAGTTGTAGATTAGTTTGTTGTTGGATGTATTTCTTTTATGGTTAAGAATAGGTTGCTTTTGATGACTTAGCAGTTCGCGTCCATTTGTGCTTTTTGTCGCAGGTTAAGTAATGATCAAAAAAGATTCAAAAGGCTGGCAACAGTGACTTGGCCTCTGTTCCTCCCTCTGGGACCATGATTTGAGGCAAATACTTTCTCGCTGCCCCCAAAACACAGTTTTCCTCATTCTTAGGACTAGTGTTTGCAGCTCTCTAGTAGGTTGATAGTCTAGTTTTGCTTTCCTTTAGATCTTCATCATCAATTTCACTTCCTAATTTACAATAGTCCTTTTGTATTCTTTCATTTCTTGTTGAATTTCCCATCATTTCCTTCTATGCATCATAGTTTAGGCCATTTTAATGCAAAACTCAGTTTTTCCTAGAATGCATTCATTTCAATGGTTTCTTGATGTTATTGGTTTCTATGTAGTAGACCTCTTCCAATAGTAGGCTAGCTTACCAAAAATCACACCCTCCATCTGATTCATGCCCTATAGGTCTCCCAAACCTCAGCTCAATTTTGCCTCAGTTTCCTTCATTTTTCATAGAACTTCTTCCTCTCTCCTTGAGCAAACCCAATCATATTTCTCTCTCCTCATGATTTATGGTAGACCCCAGGCACCCTAACACCTCATTCCAACTTCCATCCACCTTTTCTGCCCACTCTCACAACCTCAAAACAATGAAAATTGCTCTCAGCCTCCTCCTGTAGGCCTACTATAGTTTCCTTGTGTCTTCCTATAGTTTTTCCTGTAGGCTTTCTTTTGAAGCCCGAGTGTGGGAAAAGACTCCAGAAGGCCAGCTAAGACCTCCTACGACCCATCCACACCATCCTACATCATCCCAAGCTCCAAAAGCGCCCTCTAATGCCACCTGTTCACCACACACAATAAATTAGATGTATGTTAAATTCACATAAAAACACATAAAAATCCAAAAATATGTTTTTTGCTTATTTCCTTCCAGAAATAGCATGGTTAGATGTTGTTTACTTCCTTGAGTAGGTAATGGCATTTCTTTCATGGTTCTCGTAGCCTTTTTGGCAAAAGTAGAATTATCTTATTAATTAGGGTTTACTAGGTTTTGCTTTATATTCCAATATTTCTCCTTTCTACAGTTAGAATAGCATCTGTAGAGTAGTTTTTCTTTCCTTTCATCATACATAGAGCTTCTTCTAAAATCTATAGAAGTTGGCTTGAGCTGCTAGTGATCTTGCGCCGGCTGGCCAAGTGACAACCTACAGTGAGAACTAGTACTTATGCATATAATACCGACACTTCCAAGTTTGTTACGAACTACCGGGTTGATAAAAGTAAAGTTGGTAGCCCAGGAGTTGCAGAATTCTTGTTGTAATACTGGTGCTCACCAATTTTAAATATAAGTTCCTAAGTATACTTATTTCTTTCTTTATTTTCTAGAGTTATTCATTTGTTGCTTCAAATTTTCATCTGTATTTCCTGAAGGACAATGTCTTGGTTTGGTGACCAATATTGATAGTTCCATTCACTTGATTCGTAACTTAACTGAACAAGCTGGCTCGTGATGAGACCCCTTGTCTTTTGATTATTTTGATCATAAGCCATTACCCTGTTTTGATATGCATTTTTGGTAATGTCAGTTCAGTTATAATATTACGATCATGGTAAGCTGGCTCTTGATGATACCTCTTATACCTATTACACTCTAAAATTGAAAACTGACAAAGTGGAGAGGAACATTGGCCCCTTAAGAGGTTCTAGATGACATTTGTAGAGTTTTTAGAGATTCCTTCTTGGAGAGAGACTTTTCTTTGTATAGGTACTTTTCTAGACTGATATAAAGGAGTAGTTTCCCTTTCAAAGTTAGGTTTCATCAAAATCAGATAATTTAACGAGGAAGATAGTCAATTTTAAAAGCAATCAAACTTAACTATACATTTCATATGTGTATATTACTTCCATAAAAACCTTTGCTTATACAAGCGGAAAGTTAAAATTAAGAAGAGAAACTTATTCTTTGTAAAACCAAAACTAAATGTTTTCAACTTGTATTATTTTTTCAAAAGAAAGTTAACTAATTACTATAATATACAGTGAACAAAAGAGATCATCTTCTATGGAAATTATTTCTTTAGGACCTTCCCATTAACAGGTAGAGATTCTCTCTTACCTAATAAATCTTGTAGCAGAAAATTTGATGGGCCTATTAACTCGACAATCTGGAATGGGCCAAGTCACATTCGCTAGAACTCGATATGCTTTCCTTTCTCTTCGTGGGCTTTATCCCATTTTAATTGTAAGTCTCCGAGTTGGAAATTTTTTGAAGATATAAAATTTGAATCAAAGGAGGATTTGACTAACTACAGATGATGTGCATGGGTAATTCTAGCCTTGTCTCATTCCTGTTCAAGTTTAAGGATTGGTAATTGTCTAACTTTCATAGATGAGGGAGGAGTTTATTCGATGAACTGAACCAAGGAAAATGAGGGAATATCTACGTTTTTTGGTAAGACAACTTCTTTCCCATAAACCAGATTAAAATGGGAAGTGCCAATGGATGTTTTCTAAGTTATTCGATCTGCCCATAGAGCAAACACTAAAGATTTATGCCAGTTCTTTTGACTTTGATCAACAATTCGTTTAATAATCTTGATAAGGTTCTTATTTTTGGATTCCGCTAACCCATTTCCTTGCGGATAATACATAGCAAGATATTTAAGTTTAAATCCTCTTTTAAGGGCAAACTCTGTCATAGCATTGCTTGAAAAATAAGATGCCTTATCAAATATTAAGGCAGAAGGTAAGCCAAACCTGGTGATGATAAATTGATCTATAAATTCAATAATGTTCTCGGAGTTGGCTACCTTGAGTGGAATCGCTTCTACCCATTTGGTGAAGTATTCGGTGCCTATAAGGATATATTTATGTTTCTTACAAGAATGAGGAATGATCTCACCTATTATGTCCAATCCCCATTGTTCGAATGGTTGATCAATGTTGATTGGCTGTAACGGTAATGCTGGTTTCTTCTGTCTTCTGACAACTGTCTGACAAATCTTACATTTCCTTACATAACTGTGTGCATCTTTAAATAAAGTTGACCAGTAATAGCCAACACACAAGATTTTATGTGCTATAGCATCTCCTCCAAAGTGCCTGCCAGCTGGTCCATTGTGAAGTTCCTGCAATACTTTCTTTGCTTCAGAATTTTCAATACATCTAAGAAAAATAGAATCATAATTCATTCTAAATAGCACATTATTGACAATTTGATACTATTTAGTTTTCAGTCTTAAGGCCCTTTTCTTAGTGTAATTCAAATGTGAAGGGGCGTATCCATTTTTTAAGTAGAATATAATATCAGCATATCTTGATTTAGTGTCGTTAAGGCTTACCTCATAGACTTGTACCTCCTCACTTGAATGCTGTAATTCTAGTATATTTGATGCTCCTGCCAACATCATGCAAAAACCTTGACCTTTTACAATGTTTGTTGGTTTGGTTTCGATGTCATATTCTTGCAGAGTGGTAACCCAATTTGCTCTCTTTTCACCCACATCCCTTTGTATTAGAAGGTTTCTTACTAGCGGGAATGGCACTATCACCTCGGTGTGGGTTTTAAGAAGAAAAGGTTTGAAGTGTTTTATTGATTTGAAAACAACGTAAGCTTGTTTTTCAACATCTAAGTAGTTCAATTCAGCTCCCTGTAAATTTTAGCTAAAGAAAGAGATTGGGGATTCAGATTTTTCTTGATTTACTTGTGTCAATATGATTCTGTATCATTTCTCGGAAGTGAAAGTGTACAAAATGTAATGATTGGAAAAATTTGGCGTTGCTAAAGATGGGGTGTTTATGATTGCTTGTTTTATCAAGCTAAAAGCTTCATGTTCCAAATGACCCCATTTAAATAGAGATTTTTTCTTTATCATGGCTTGAAGGGGTAATACAATTTATGAGAAGTCAGGGACAAATATTTTGACAAAATTTATTTTACCAAGGAAAGATTGCATTGATTTCTTGTTATGGGGTAAAGGTATTTCAGAAGTTTCTCTAATTCTGTTTGGGTCAATATGAATTCCTATTTTGGACACAATAAATCAAAGGAGCTTTCCTTCACTTAAAATGAAAAAACACTTCTTGGGGTTAAGATAAATTCCATACATTTGACAACGTTCAAAGATTTGTTTAAGATCTCTTAGATGATTACTACGTTTTCTGGAATACATAGTTATATCATCTAAGTAGATTACCACTGACCTATTCGCTAAACCTTTGAAGGCAATGTCCATGACTCTTTTGAAAGTGCCACCAGCATTGATTAGTCCAAATGGCATCTTTTGATAGGCATAAGTGCCCAATTTTGTTTTGAATGTAGTTTTCAATTGATCATCTGGATGGACTAAGACTTGATTGTAACCTAAGAAGCCATTTAGAAAGGACATTAGTTATGAGCCTGCAAGTGATTGCAATATCTATTCCATAGGAGGTAATGGAAAATTGTCCTTTCGGCAAGCTTTGTTGAGATTGCGAAAGTCTATACAACTTCAAATATCACCATTCTTCTTTTAGACTGGGACAAGATTGGAGACCCACCAGGAATTCCTGACAAGAAAAATAATCTTGGCTTTCAGTAGTTTATTTAACTTGTACTTAATCTATATTTCCAAATTAGGATGATTTTTCCTCAATTTCTGTTGAACATGTTTTTCCTCAGATGTCAAGGGAATAGTATGTTGAATAATAGAAGTTTCGTAGGTTTTAAGATCGTCATAATTCCAAGAAAATATATTCTTATATTGTTTCAACATACGTATAAAAGATAATTTCTTTTTTGATGTAAATCCGAGATCTAGATTAACGTTTTGGGGTTTTCTGTCAGTTCCAATATTGATCAATTCATTCCTTAAAGTTGAACTCTGAAGTTTTGAATTAGTAGATCGTTTAAATCTATCTTTGAGGTCATATAAATCTTCCAACTTAACTACAGATTTTGGTATAGCATTGTTGGTAGTTTCTTGTTTCAGTTGGTCATCACGTTGGTCTTCATCCACTATTTGGTCATTATAAGAGCCTTCCGAAGTAAGGAAACTTACGATATCCAGATCGTTATTAAAGACTCTCCAGTTGGTGATATTATCAGGAACATAAGGCCTAACAATTAATTCAATGGAAAATTGATCTGGGTTGTAATATTCTGGTGGAATTAGCTTGGAAGCCACATTAAATAGGAGATCGGCACTAGCGTTTTGGAGTCTTGGAATGGGGGAAATATTAAACGGTGTAAAATGTGAGGTAAGGTCTTGGACTAATGATTGATAGTGTTTCAAATGTCCTGACAAATAGTGTATAGTATTTCTTACTTGCCTAATGACAATTTCAGAATCTCCAAACACTTGGAGGTATTTCATATTAAGACTAATTGCTTTGTACAAACCTTGAACCAATGCTTCATATTCAACAGTGTTGTTCGTGCAATCAAATTCAAGCCTACATGCTAACATAGTCTTTTCTCCCTCTGGGCTAACTAATATGCATCCTTCCCTTGCTCCATCATTGGATCGAGATCCATCAAAAAAATTTCCAAAATAAAGATCCATTTATAGGTTTATCTACAAAATTCAGACATTTAGAAGTGTCTGTTTGGGAATGAATTTCGATTTGAGATACAACAAAGTTTTATAAGAAAGGTGAAGTATGGGCATTGAATTTCCATAGGAATGACTCAACATAATAGTTTCCGATTATATTGTTGCTATATGATACTGGCTCCTTTTCTCCTTCCAGCTTTGTTACTATATACTTTTGATGTTTCTCTTGTTCAACCCTTATTTGATTTGGCTTGCCATTATAGGGAAGCCACATGTGAGACTAGTCAGTTGCGAAGTAACCATGAAGCTTTTCTGACTAGCCCTTACTAAGGATTAAGCCAGAGAATTAAAGAATATCAGCTACAAGTATATCAATGATTTGAAAATTTTTTGGGTTTGATGAAATTCTAATGGTTACTTGAATGAGTTCCCCAACAACTTTGACTTGAGACCGATCTAATTGTACTATTCATACTGCAGATTTCTAAGGCTGAACATTTAACTTATCACATAATGTTCTAGGAAAAATGTTGGATGAAGCATCAAAATCAACTGAACAGCTGTGTAAGTTCTTATTAAAGACTTCAAAAGTAAGGAGAAATAGTAGAGTATGGGATTTAGATCTTCCGCCAATTAGAGCGATGTTAGTTGGATCAATTTTTCTTGAAGAAGTGCTAGGGGGTCTTCCCATTTCTTAAGCAACCTGTGATATTACTGCGGCAGGAAGCAGTGTAGTAGGTACTACATTGAGTTCTTTCAGAAGTAGCTTATGCTGATGTTTTAATTTACTAAGCTCATGAAAGGTGATGTTTTCCCTAGTTTTCTTCATATCATCAATAATATCATATCTTCATATCATCAGCAGAAACTATCAGAGTTTTAGATGAAGGTGGAGAATCCAATTGGGTAAGGTTTGTTTGAGTGAATTTCAGTGAATATTTGTTTCCTACGACTTTATCTCTCGGAGGTGGCATTGAAGTTTTTTGTTTTTAATTTGATTGGGGTGGGTCAAGCTGATTTCTACTTCTAGTGAAAACAGGAAGTGCTTCTTGATTTTCCGTGTTGGGAAGGATAAAATCCCACATCCCTTGTAATTATGTTACTTCTTCATCGTCTGTTTCTTCTTAATTTCAAACTTCTTCCTCATCTCCATCTGATTCAGCGTTTGATATAGCATTTGAAGATTTAGGATCAGTTGGGGAATTCCTTTTAAATGGTCTAAACAGTTTTTTGGAGGAAGTTTCTGCTACTTGTTTTTTTATGTCAACCATTTCGTTAGACATGGTCTTAAGGACTTTTTGTAATCCTTCTAGATCAAAAGGTTCCTTTGGTGGTTTCTTCCTAGAGTCATCTCTAAAGGTTTTTTTTCTTATATTTTCTTTCTTCTAATGCATTTTTATTTCCTACAACTAGAATGCGTTTTTCCATAGCTATTGCTTCTTTCATATTTTCTGCTAATGTTGGTTTGGCAACCCTATCAACGAAGATGCCTATGTTTGAAGGTAGATCAGAAATGTACCATTCATTTTGGACCTCATTGCTAGGCTTGGATGCCATAGGATTTTTGTTTAATAACTTATTGAAGCGAGAGTTGAAGTCCTTAATGGGTTCTTTAGGTTCATCTTTCAAATTGGAGAGATCATTGATAAGAGTTGTTGTAGATCTATCATATCCAAATTTATTTAAAAATTGTTCTGAAAAGCATCCCAGCTATTAATAGAGCCTGATGGAAATGAAAATTACCATGATCTTGCCACTCCTTATAGAGTATATGGGAATAATCTTACAACTGTGTCTTCTTCTGCTACTCCATTCAACTTAATGGAAAACATGAAATTATTTATATGTTCTTCAGCTAGCAGGCCATTATCAGGATTGAATTTAGGTAACCATTTCTCTAAATGTGCTGGAAATTGAGATAAAGGTCTAGCCATTCTAACAGCTCATGGGTTGGTCCATGGCTTTGGAGGATTTTGTGCCATTGTTTGGATGTGAGCAGAAGAGGGTGTAGCAGTGGTTGAAGGTGATTGGGTAGAGGAAGGTATAGCTCTTGTACCTATGTGAATCACGACCTGGAGTTGGGAGGCAGATGTGTGACCTTGTGATGTTATAGATGGAATGGTCATAGATGATGAAAGAACCTCGTTGTGAGATTCTGATGGTGTTCTCTTATCTTTGTTACGACTTGGTAGAGGAATTCAAATGGTGGGATTCCAATTTTTTCACTCTGTGCTCTAGTTAGTCATTGAGATGGGGCAAATTGAGAAGTGACAATGCCTTGGGATAACTCAGATTCTTCTTGAGATATTGAAATCCCGTGCAATTTATGAATCAAATATTGTACTTTAGGGGGCTCATAAGAAGAACTATTTAACTTGTTTAGGATTTCAGTAGTGGACTATGTATTTTTCATTGCAACTTCTCTCTTGGGATTAGGAGATTTAGAATGCGAATGAGAAGATGGAGGAGATGGTGAGGGAGTTTTACTCTTAGAATGGCCTGTAGATTTATATTTAATTTCCATTTACAATCATGCCCTCCTTCTAGCACCAAAAATGTTGAAGGCCCGAAAATCATTGCCTCAACAATGGGGGATAACCACCCGGTCTGGACCTTCGTTGGCAGCTCCTTTTCCATTTGATGTAGTGGCTCTGACTCGGGATGATGGGACCAATTTCCTAATCTATTTTTATGATTGTGAAAATGGGGTGATGTTTGAGATTTGGAATAATGCTTATCCTAAAACTAATCTAATTTAAACTAACAATCGTGTGGAGTTTATTCTACTCTAAAACATTATCTAAATATAACTATCACTAGAGTATCCTAATATATGTGATCTACAATAATGTCTGAAAGCAATTGATAATAAAGATTACTCAATTGAGATGAGAAGTTAATCCATTTAATAATAATTGTTTCATATAAAAACTTAGCCAAAACGATTGTGTGAGATATATCGCATAATAATCATTCATGTACTCAGCATAAACTAAAGATCATCATCATACAAAAGTGCAATAATGACATTCAACAATTCAAATTTTCATACATAAACAACTTGAAGATAAGTTATTGCTTGACCTTTAAGTAAAAATAATTAACAGATAAAAGTACCATTAATAATACATCGTACTCATATGCTCCAGCAATATTGATCTACTTTCAAGTCACCAAACATCATCTACGAGTACATAAGTGCAATTTCAGTAGAAGATGTTAAATCAAGTAGAAAATAAATCTTGTTCCATTAATTCCACTAGAACTTCCTCAAAGGGGCATAAGTGTATGTTTTGAAGAATGTTTCTAATAAAATTTTGGGACCCCTCTCTAAATGCATGAGAGGGGTTTAAATACTAAAACTATAATGCTAAAAATAGATTATTACAAAAATAGTTAAGGAGGTTTAAACGACCTGCCTCAATTTATGAAAAAATAAAATCAAAATTAAAGAAAACAAGGTGACTAACTATGTTGCATTCGATCCTTCAGGTCACAGATATCCACCATAGGCTTTAGCTCTGTAGGTCGACCAACTTCACCTTTCAACTGTCCACCGAATACATCATCAGTTAGTGTTGGCGCCATTTTCTCAGCAGATGTGGTTAGGCATCGTAGTGTCATCCATTGGCTGTGAGGTTTGACCAAATGTTCCTAATATGCCTCCCAAGCTAGCCTAGTTGTCTGCCTTATCACTTCTACTTTGTCTTCCGCTTCCTGTTTCCATTGTTGATCGAGTTGTTTTGCATCCGGAATGAACCCTCGAATGGACTCTTCTACTAGAATGACACCATGAAAATTCTGATTTATACTTTCTATGATAATGTTTGATGTTGCCATAGTGTTTACTATTGCCTTTTTTGCTTCTTTTAACCGAGAATCCCAACTTGCAAACAAAATTTCCTTATGTGATTCTTCTCGTTTGGGCAGGTCGAATTTTCTCCCCTCCTCTATATTTTTCTAGGCAATGTGATCAGAGACCTTTTTAAATATCTCATCATATTCAAGCTGCATTTCTACGACTCAACTTCTTAGTTTATCACTTGTTTCGCAATAATATTTTGAGTGTGAAATCTTCTGGCACAGTAATTCTTTCGGATATGTCAACTGGGAATTAAGTGTGAGTGCCTCAATGATAAATTGATCAATTTTTGGATCGTATTTATGAAGATCAATTATCTCTTGCACCTATGCTTCCTTCTCATCTAAGCTGATTCGATGTTCTATTTGCATCTTTCCAAATTGTTGTTTAAGCTTGGCCAACGGTATCCCTGCCTGTTGGTTAGATTTAACTTGTTATAACTGTTGCTCCAGCGGTTTTATTTTGTTTTCCTTATCTCTAAGAAACTTTTGGACTTTTGTTGCTTTATATATGGTCATTGTAGCATAAGCACATGCAAACTACGAGAATCTAGTTAAGTTGGCGGATGGATTAACTAGTGAGTCCTTCCATAGAACATCCATTAGTTCGTTTTTGGGGGTAGTAGCAACTATAGAGTCTAATTTTATTTTCTTTATTTTTCTTTTCACCAAGGCTTATGTTGTGGGCTATAGAATACATCTAGAGGGGGTATTTATTCAATTTTCAGAATTATCTCGGAGGTGGGGGTGACAGCGGTATGCTCTACTTCTAGTTCATTTCAAATTTCTTGCACTGCAATTTCCAGAGTTGTCTTGTGTTGTAGTGTTTGTGGTCCTGGAACCTGTTCCTCTATATTAATACTTTTATTAAAATTATCCCGCTCTTCCTCTAAATCAATTACCATGGGTTTTATTGGTTTTACAAAGGTAATAGGGATTTCAACTTGCTTTCTAGCTGAAGCTTGTTTAGCTATCTTTTGTGTAGATTGGCTCGTATCCTCGATGCTCCTACTTTTACCATTCTGTGATGAATGTCGCGATTCTACAATAGATTTTTCTGGAGACTTTGCTGCAGAATAGGATTTGGAGTTTTCCTTGGAGTCACCTTTTATAGTCACGTTAGGAGTAGGCTCCCTTATTGGTTCAATTAACAATTGGTCCAATGGGACCATTGTGAGCTTTCTTTCTCTGTAACTATAAAACTTTTCCAGATATTCATGGTCAAAAAGTAGTCGGGCCTTATGTTTTACCTCTGAAAAGGTGTTTTTCTGCAAAAATATATCATCAAAAGCATCCTCCTCATTGGTGAATAATTTTATTTTCACCATGGTGGTGAAATTCTTGACTATTCCAAACGGGTCATACTGTCGTCCAGGGAATTTGGGTAATTGCATAGATAGCATGTTCTCTGCTTCTTTGAGCACGTGTCCCACGTCGAGTAGTGCAAATGCTCCACAGTGTACAGGGAATGTAGGCCAAATGGCCTTCTTTTACTCTTTCAATGTATGGATCAGTCCTCCCTTAGTAGCTGTCTGGTAGGCTATTTCCCTAGCCATCAATTTATCTCGAACATAATATGGGAGGATGTGGGGGTAGGTGATGCTGCCAAAACTCTGATATATGTAGATGTCTCCTCCTTGAACCATCTAGCCATATGGAGGATGTCAACTTTATTTTCTTGGGAAAATATTGAGGCGTCTTAATTATACATCGGCTTATAAATAGGGAGCATAACTCCATGGCAAATCTTGAAAAAATGTGGTTTAAAATTGGATTCCCACATGACCTTGTGGTAGACATGAATGGGAAGTGGATTCTTAACAATCCATTTATATCCCATGATGGGGAACTTTGAACTAAAACAAATAGCATCCATAACATAGGCGCTCATTAAAACAGATGATAAATCCTTGAAGCAATGCTTCTTCTCCTTCTATACTTGATAATTATTTTTGCTAAATTATAAGATAGGATTTGGGCCCATTTCTTGAGAGTTGCATTAATGACTGCTTCAGTTAAAGGCAACAAATCCGGGGAGAACTTGATACTATCAAGTATACCAGACAGTTGACATAACATTGCCACAACAAAGCTATAAGGGGGACAAATAGATGCAGTAGTGTACATACAATTTTTGTCTTTCTTGATATTTTCTTCATTATTCGACCAGGCACGGGTGCAATCTTCTGGGTTGCTATTCTCTTTAACAAACATTTCCATGAATTGCCTATTGTAGATGACCTGTGGCTCTAGTAGGTGGTACATAACCCATAAATTGACTGTGGTGAAAGATTTGATGGCCCGTTGGCTTCTCATCTTGAATTGTCTGTCTGAAATATTTGCTTCATCGATAACCCATTTTTCCATATCGGTATAAGGGATTATCTTCAATCAAGACACTATGTGGTGAAAAAATGAGTAAGCTATCTCTAGCATGGAAGCGTCTGAGGAATCACTACCATCAACTATGATATTTGTTTCCATAATCCTTGGTTGTTCCGCCTCCAGCATGTTGTACATAGTCTCCCATTTAGAGGTTCCTCCCTCTTTGCTGCATGTGGTGTCTGTGGACAGGGGAGTCATATTTGTCTTCTCAGAGGCTACAACCTTGCCTTTCTTCCCCATTATTCTCAACGATCCGCTCTGCAGGTTTTTTCCTGAAATGAAGAACAAAAGCTATCGAACACTCAAAGATGAACGTAAAAATGAAATAATAAAGATAGCTTGTAAAGGTGGTAAAAAAATCATTATTTGAATGCACGTAACAAGGTATCCTATCAAGCTAAATGGCTTTTCATACATAAATGCAATTATTTCCCACTAATACCCAATAATGATTCGTTATTCCTTAGCTTTATTGCTCATAAATGTTTGCATTGAAAAATGGGATGAAAGTCTTTTAGGGTAGCGAGCCATTATATTGTGATGATACCAATTGTGTGATTTGCAAAGCAATATCATAGATCGCAATATCACAAGGTGTGCCTTTTAATATTCTTACCTCCTGTTGTATGCCTGCGAGATGCGAGCTGTCCATTAGTTGTCTCATGTATGGTTACTTATAGGCTCATTTTAGGCAATAGACTTGATGGACTCGAAATATTTTCTTTTAATACTCTGCAGTGTGTGTTTGAGCGCAAATCGCATATCGCAATATCGACTTATTGTAGGTGCAAAGTGATTACTTGAACACTCGAAATATGATGTGATAAAAGCCAAAGTGCCATCACGATTTCGCAACTCATAAACTTTGCTATATCATATTTATGAGAAAGCTCTTTATGGGTCACGTTATGCAATGCAAGACTTAAGCCTAAAAAGTTTAAGGAATTCCGTCTTTTTTTGGATTTTATGATAATTTAGACCATGGAGCCCTTATCTTAAAAGTTTTTCTTGAATTTGGAGGTTTTTAGAAAGTTCCTTTAGTGGGATTTTTAGATGAGCTATATATGAAAACGTGAGTTTTTAGAAGTTCACAAAAAGGTCTTGATTATTATTTTGCTTTATTCAAAAATAAAAGAAATGACTAAATGCTAAGCTTCGTTTTTTGAATAAAAATTTTAAAGGGTCCCCATTTAGTTAATGTAACGTTAACTACTATTAATACTAAATGGGGGATATCGAATACCACAACAAGTAGTAACATCTCATTTTCCCAATTGGTTATGTTACATGAATTGGTGAATGATTTATAATTGGTTGTGGTGTTGAATATTTAATTTATGCAAGTGAGGTTCTAGTTGTGTTGAGTCTTATTTCCTTTCTACAAGAGTAACCAATTATTATTCCCTTTCTGCAAGGGATCAAGTATTTTTTCCTTCCTACAAAGAGTGATTTACATTTCCACAATTAAGTGTGGAGTTCTTTTTTCAAGAAAGTGTGGTTTTCAACAATGAGGTTTTGATTATATAATTGAGGGAAGTGTAATTTCAATTCTCGCAAGTGTAGAATAATTGATACTAGTACATGGATTTGATCGACGGTTTCGTTCTTGTTGGGGGAGCATAACATAAAATAATGTATTAGGAAGTAGTCAATGTAAGTTAATGATTGTTTTTTACACAGATTGTGCAAGATAGACTTGAAACAAAATATTTTCCCTGGTTGATAATTTATGTTAAGTGGAATTATTACTTTTAACAAGACAATAAAAGTCCCTCACAAGATATATCTTTATAACACTGGGAAAATATAGACACAGACTGAAACAAGAAATTACAAATTCATATATCAACAAAAGGTCATCTATAGAACTCATCACTAGTTCAAAGAGGACGATTCTTAATGATAAGTTTCATGTCCCTCCCTTGTTGTGTGTAGGATCTAATGACGATATAAAAATTCTCTATGTATAAGGAGAGAGAGTGATGGAGCTCCTAACTGGGAGTTCTCAAGGACTTAAGCTCATATATGAATAATCACAGAGGTATTTGGCCCCAAGATGACAAAAACAGGATAACAATTACCATAGAATTCCCAATACATCAACAAAACAATTAAATCAAAGAAAGAGAAGTGGAAATTAAATATTTTCCTTAGTGGAGTCACAAGTTAAACTTTTCCAAAACTTTCCCTTTAGCAATAAATCTATTGTTCCACAAATCTTACCCTTAGATTTGCTAGAGAATGGTGTAACTAGCATACAATATTCTCCTACATCTACGACATAAGATACATTACATAAATGAAATGACTAGAATAATGTGTGTACCTTTTTCCCTTTTCTTGCTCATTAGAGAAATTTTGAGGTCTAAAATGGGTCTCATAGGGAATATATAAAATGATAGTGGAAATAATAAAAGAAGATCAGATTACATGATCAAATTTTATAGGTATAAAGAAAAAACTTATTTTTCAACTCGTATTTTCAACTTATCTCCCTAAACTTTTACACAAAATTTGAGTGGGAGCACTTGTTGGATGAAAAATATAATTCCTCATCTAGGGAGTACCCATGTTGCATATTTTCGACGGACTCTTCTACATGAAAAATGAGAAATACATGAAAAATGTGATTGCAATCACATTTTTCATGTAGCAATGTCCATTAAAAGTATGCAACATGGGTACTCGGATTAGGAATTAATTATGCATAAAATGAGTGCTCCCACTTAAATTTCGAGTAAAACCGCAAGGAGATAAGTTGAAAATTTAGGTTGAAAAAGTAGTTTCTTCTTTTTTTATCTTTTATTCTTTTTACTTTTTTACTCCAAAAATGGTAAATCAGCCTGCATCGTTGACATCATTAGATTGAATCCTATTGTTTTTGATAAAGTTGATTTTGGTTGTACGTTTTTCTTTTGAGGCTCATTTTAGACCTCAAAATTTCTCTAATGGATGCAATATATAATTAGACCATGTTTTAGAAAATTCTACTTTAGATCCAAGAGATCCAATTTCCATTTCTCACCTTCATAACGTACACACATCATAGATAAAATAATTAAATTCATTTTCCCAAAGAAGGGTATGTATAATGATATAATAATAAAATGCAATGTTAAATCACACATAAAGATACAAGCATTTGGGAAAACCCTTCATGACATATTCATTAGTGAAAGAATGGTTTATATATACATTGGAATTGTGCACACCCCTTTCCTATATTCTTATCCTCTTTGTATTACTTTCTATGATAAATCTCATCACAAAAATATAAGGAAGTAACACTCATAATTCCAGCAACATAAGTGTAACACTATGTTTTTTATCTCCCTCCCACCCATGGAGAAGTCTCATTATATAAGCTTGTCAAAGTTCCTGAGGATGAATTTAGACACCTAGGGGGAAGAGAAATTACCATAACGAATTCATTTTTTAATCCATTTCTACATAATCTTATCCCAATTCAAGTTGATCATCTTTGGAAACCAAATTTTATAAGTCTTGACCTTTCATTTCCCCTTTGTTGAAGTCAACTTGTTATGTAATGAGTTGCATCATTCCATTGTTACTGGAAAGTAGCGATGCAATACTAAGTTTCGAAGAATAGGGAGTAATGAGGCTTCAAAATGAATTTCTAAAAGGATACGGGAGAGACGTGTCAAACCTCATCTAGTGTGAGTTAAAGCTAGGTTTGTTTCCAATGATAAGGGTGGCAGATAAACTGATAAGGCAATGGAAAAACATTTACAACATTCACTAGGTATAGTGCACCATGTGACAAGAGAAGTTGTATGCCAATCTAGAAAAATGATCATTCAAAATATAGAGAAATTCATTTGGGGATACACCATGGATGAACATGGGATGCATGTAGATGCAAAAATGATCTAATTCACTTGGGATTTCCCATCCGAAATGACTTTGATAGAGCTTTGTAGTTTATTGGGCCTTACTAACTTCTACTGAAGGTTCATGTGAGGTTCTCTCATATTGTTTGGCCCTTAAGTCAAGTGACCAAGGGTGAAGCTAAAGAATTTGTTTCCTAGACTAAATCAAAATAGAAATATTTCGAGGATCTAAAGCACTACCTCTACTCCAAACCAGTCCTCACCCTACCACTCTTTGATATTACTTGGATATACACCACCTATGACAAGGAGATGTAGTGTGTCATGCAAGCATGTCAACAATGGAATCATTATATTCTCATGAAGGAGATGGTCATCCACATTGACCATAGGCCTTCGTAATTCATGCATACATAAGAAATGTTTTGTAAGGACTACCTCCAAATAAGTGCAACAATTCCACTTAAACATCAAATAGTAGAAAGGAAGCACCAATAATGTCACAGACTACCTCAACCACCCCCACTTGTGGCACTAATAATATTTCTTAAATCTTGTGGGAATTATATCCCTAGGTGGCCATAATTATAAAACAATGAATGTGACTTCATTGTCACATACCAAACATTGGTTATATGCAAAAAAGTTCTATACTTCCACCTCTAGAATGTGCTCCGGTACTACCTACACCACATTTTGTTTCCTTCAATTGAGTGTCTTTAGTTGATCTAAGAGGAACATTAAAGCCAATTGCAAGGGACTTTGGTATGAAGAAGATAGTAGCATCGCTTTAGAAGTATTTTAACTCACCAAAGATTTGATATAATGTCCATTGATGTATGAGATCATGCACTGCTTATACGAATGCTAAACCAACCATCAAGAATAAGTGGGTGTAGACTCGTCTATCTAACCCAATAAATCCTTCAGAATTAGTTTACATGGATTAGATGTGAAGCTCACCCTCAATCGAGCATAGTAATCATTGTGTGTTTGTGTTTTTTTACCAATTCTCTAAGATGGCCATTTTGACACAATGCAAGATGATTATCATTGTCAAAGTTACTACTAAACTCTTATTTAACTATTTTTGGGTTAATTTTTGGACTACCTCAAACCATTATTTCAAATAGGGATAACATGTTCCTCAATACCTTATAGTTTAGTTTGTTCTCTTTCAAAGATACTAAGATGGCCAAATTGACTACCTTTCTTACCCAAACAAATGGAAAAATGAAAGTGGTCAACGTGATGATTTTGCATATCTTGCATATCCACAACTCCAACCATAGATGTACATGTTATAAAATCATTCCATAGATCAAGCATAACCATAACATAGTCCTCCAAAGCTCTATTAGCTACAATCTTTTTCAAGTGTGAGTAGGGTTCCAACCCTTGGCCCTAATTGATATAGTTATTCCCATTCCATCTTCATGAGGAGATTCCTCCTATACTCAGCTTGAGACAAATAGAGAATTCAAAATTGTTGAATGGATATCACATCTCCAAAAATAGGTTCATGATATCTTGCAAAAAGCTAATGCCAAGTACAATAGCAACATCACCAACACAATGATCCACATAAGTTCTAGGTTGATGATATGGTATGATTTCATTGGTAGAAAGAGAGCCTCATAGGACCACCACAAGAATATTATACCACTATAACATGGGGGTTACACAATCAAAAAGGTTGCGGGTGAAATTTATTTTGAATTCAGTATTACCCCTTTCTTTAGCTTACATCTAGTCTTTAATGTGTAGTTGCTTCAACCATATTTTCCACCTCTATTAGACACCTTAAAAGTAACTAAGCAATTGGCCCCAATAGATCATATCATAGACACCAACACATGATACCTTCACATATCACACACAACTCTACTATGTTGTTAAAGCACGGCAACATCTTCACCAAGGAAAGTGGTTTACTAAAATCAAAATTTAGGAGAAGTTTACCCATATGTTGATGAAACTTAATGCAACTAATATCATTGCCTCCTAAGGGGGAGGAATGATCTAGGTCCATATTGATGGTCACCCAAATATTGTTATTGTGATATGTAAATTCAAAGTATGTGGAGGATATATTTATTATTAAGAATATATTTGTTATGTGGTAGTCCAACTAATTGAAGAAATGAATTTTTTGGATGGTCAATACAATTCTTAGAGAGATTGTGAATATTTGTTGTTTAAGATGTTGTTTTTAGCCCTGCAAAACCCATGAAGCATTTCAACTTCACAAATTAAACAACCTAAACTTATGCTTCTTAAAAATCTTAACAAATTTGAGACAAAATTGAGAAGAATTAGAAAAAACGATTTCGTTTATTAGTTGGACAATTTTGCTTTATATTTAATTAGTATAGAATTTAGAAATTTACAATTACCAAATGAATACAAGTTTGTTTATGTTACAGATCTTTATGCTTATTTTTATCTTTCAAAGTTAGCACAACCTGTTAAAAACTTCATATGGTTGGTGTCAATTAAGATCCATTCAAAATTAACATGCCAAATTATAATCAGAGTTCTTGCCAAAGATGTACTCAGAAATATATTTATATGGTTGATTCTGTAAAGATTCGAATGAAAATGACACAGATTGTGGATGAAAGTGCCAAATATGGCCTAAACATGCCAAATTGTTATCAGAGTTTCTGTCAAAGATGTACTCATAAATATATTCATATGATTGATTCTGTAAATATTCTACTCAAAATGACACAGATTGTGGATGAACGTGTCAAATACAGCATAAACTACCAGAACAAGTGCCATCTCGTGATAGCAGAGTGAATACAAGTTGGGTTGGATTACATCCTACACTAATAGGGGTATGAAGTTTGGTATAGAGCTGATGATGATCATTACGTTTGGTATGGAGCTGATGACGATCATGAGACGAGAGGACCTCCCTTGAGGTATTCAGTCAAGGCCAGCGCAACCAGGCCAACCATCGCGAAACGACCATTCCACATCTCTGCCCAAGAAGACATTATTTCCTGCGATTTGCTCTCTTTGGACACTCCCTTGAACATGGGTATCAAGGAAGCAAGCGTGAGGAGAAGGGAACTTCCAATAAACAATTGAACTCCTCCGCTGGCCAGTTGGGAGTTTAGGTCTCTCCCGCTCGCTATCTCCACCCCGACAGCTGAGACGAATCCGAGCATGGCGAGCCTCCCATTGATGGTCTCTGGGGCTGGCCCACTGAAAGCAAACACGTCTTCAAAGTTTGTGCTCACCTGCATTATTATTTATGTCAATTCAATTTAGTTCAGTGCACGGGCAGTGCAGTGCATGTTAATGCAAAAATTGGCGGCGCTTGCATAATCGCTTACCGTCTCACGAGGGGTATAAGGTGATTTCCTTGACTCCTTCGGCTGTGGATCCACATGACCCAAATTAAGTTATATATAGAATAACATAAAACCTTCTATTCGTGGATACGGAAACAGCGACAGAATTACTAACCCCTGCCATGCATTTTACTCGAAGCTGCCTGCTGGTTGTTGACCTCTCCGCTGGCCTCCGTTGCAGGAGCGGTGCTCCATTCATCGCCATTACTGATGCATTTACAGCAGCCATGATCGCAATATAATAATGAACACTATGTATGAGAACGAATCTAATTTATGAGAACAAGAAGATAATGAACAGATGAAATAACTAAAGAAAATAGCCACTATTGATCTGTTCTGAGACACCAGGGCTGGTTATCGTGATATATATAAGGGTGCGGAGACCATATGGAAAAATCTAGCGGCATTCATTGAACGGTAAACGCTTAGCCAAGTCGAGGTTTCTCTTCCTCGGACTATGTTTCCACGTGGTTGGATAAAAATTGAGACGTATAAGATCCTCGAACAACCGCACTTGTATAACGCGTTTCCAGCTATTGGAGACGGTAGAGTTCATCAAATAGTAAGAGGGCATCACCATCACTATTGGAGACGGTACAGTTCATTCAACCAGCATTTCGTTTCAACGTGGTGTAAATCAAGTTGAGCAATTTCCATTCTCGTGTACCCTTTTCGCATGAGGGCTACCATAACTGGTGGTAGGTCGGTTTACTTTTCATCATAAAGGACTAAAGAAGGTTAAGGTTTTGGATGTCCATATAGAGTAGGGATTTGAATTAGCTAATAAAGGTTTAAAAGGGCGTTAGAAGGCCAAAATTTTGTAATCTTGCTGGAATTGGGGAGAAATTTTCTAGAAATTTTATTGTGGGGGTTTTTAACTCATTTTCTTGACAGTAGAAATGGATCAGTACCATTAAGCAGAAATGAATAAGCATCACCAAAAATTGTGTGCACCCAAAATTTTAAAGTTTTATAACTGTAACTTGTAATTTAAAAAAAAAATAATTTACACCAGTTAAATTTCTATTGGTTTGAAATCAGTAACATAAAGTCTAAATACTTTTAAAGACACGCGGATAGTGGAAATAGGTATGGGTATGTGGGGAATAAATTGGGCTAGTTATTTATTGTTCTCATATATATATATAGATTTAATATTAATTTAATATATAGTATTAGTTTTTATTTTTTTTCATATTTTTGGTGTATATGATTAAAAATGTTATGATGGACAAATTGGTTTAATGGGAGATGCATGTGGGTTTATTTGGTTTGGAATCATGATGAAAACTACATCATTAACTTTCTTCTACATTCATGTTTCTTATCCAATAACAAAAGACATGGGTGTGGGATTATTTGGCTAATGTTGGGGATATGTCTAGGTTATCTATTTTTGTTCCAAAATTTAGCCTCTAGTATAAGTGATAGATAATGTATGGTGGTTTGGTGTTTGCTTGATAGTGAAGTGATGTTCAAAGGAGATAATAAAGTCATAATGTATTCTCATGAATCTTATCATTTGTCACGATAAGTGGAAGGAATAGTTCAAAAAACATATTAAAGATAAGCAATGGACTAGGTGTCCTTATTTAATGGATATAGTGAAGCACACGTTGAAAATTTAGGAATGGAAAAAAGAGATTGAAGCATTCATGGGGTTTTATTGCAAGAAGCACTTGGAGTTCAAAATAAGGTTTAGGTGTTTGTTGTAGTTGGTTGGAAAATTTATGACCCATTTCAGCCTACCTATAGAAGTCATTTCATCTACCCGTCCTATTGACTGAAGTCCATTTGAGGAACTAATATGGATTGTATCACTACAGTGTTTATCATCCATCTCAAAGTATTTAGATAGGAAGAACTCACAAAGATTAGCTTTTAGGGTAATTTTCATTATACGTCCCAAATTAAAAGATTGTGGTTTAAAACCTTCTAAAGCCATTGTGAGGCATCAAATATAATTTTTAGGGGTCAAAACTCTTACCACTTACACCAAGATCCTCTAACACTAATCGACCCTCAAATACATTTCCATTGGTGCAAGAATGACATCAATCAAAGCTTGTATGCAAAGATTATTTCTTCTGCATGTTAACCTATCATGTTGACCGCCATCGTAAGAGAGGATGCGATCTTAGTACCCATCACTCATGTATATGGTGTTAGCTACATGTAGGATATCAAGAAGGTTCAATAATATCTAAAATGGTAACATTAATTAAGGGTTGAGGTGGTCAAAATATTACCCCTATATTTCTATCACGCAATGTGGCATGACATTAGGAGGAGAAAGGGTTGCGTTCTATGTTATTATATTTGTTCCATACATGAGCACAACAACTAAGAGTGAGAATTTAGAGATAAGAAAACATGGGGTTAGGATTCTATAACAACCTTATACAACACATGTCTTAGGTAACTTCATAGAGAGTATATCTTTCTTTCTATTGACATGTTTGCATACTAGAAAATAGAGAACATAATAGCCTCATATTCTAGTTTGGTTTTCTCATGTAAGGGTTTCCAAAGGTAACATATTGTGTCTATTGGTGGATGTTGTGTGTCTATTTATTTGTTTTGTATTTTTCACATTTTAGCTATTTCATAGGTTTAACCAAAAAATAGTAACTCTAAGAATATGGGATGTAAATGTGATTAACCTTTACAATAAATATTTGACTACTTTTGTCATATCTATTGTGATGACTATTCCAGTGTAATATCCATAGTATTTTACAGATCGGGAACCCTCCCATTGTAACATATCTTTGACCTTGAAGGGTGATCAGGACATATGCCAACTCTTAAAATTTGGAATTGAATGAAGTCATTTGATTTTTCATTTTTATTTCCATATATGAGGAAGGGAAGTTCTAGTATGTTGTTATAGATATATGTTTCCATGTACTATCAAAAGAAAGAAACCATACTTATTTCATATTTCTTCTAAAAGTCAAAATGACATGTTGCTGGTAATGAATGTATGTCCTATAAGGACCATTGTTATGTGATCAAGTATTGTGCTAAAACAGTGTGCCCTTTATACTACAATATATATTGTTTCCATGCCATAACTTTTAGGTGGGTTGGGATATATCTAAATTTGTTTGATGAGCTACCTTAAATTATTTTTTTCATAGCCATTTCCTATAGGATTCCTTGAGTCATAATAAGCTTGGTAATGATAAGGAAAGAAGTGACCTATCCTTCTCAAATTAAATAAATAAAGCATCAACCACAAAATTCTCTTTACCCTTCTTATATATGATCTTATTATCATAGCGCAAGATCCTATTGACAAATGCTTTAGACTATGATGGAAAATCCTAAGATGAAAACAACCCCTATGAGATATGGTCACCAAGTGTCAAATGCACGAAGGATAGCCATAATTTCCTCCTTGTATGTGAATTTTTCCAAATTGTACTCACAAAATGGATTATTGGTGGGTACTATGGGGAACCGTTCTTGCATCAATGCTACCATATACCTCTACTTTAGGCATCACATTCAAAGACTACAATTTGTTTAAATTCAAGCAATACTAATACTAGAGTAGTCTACATGGCATCATTTAAAGGAGTGAGCATCTATGTTTCTTCTTCACCCCAAAACAATGAATCCTTATTAAGGATTGAGGTTATGATTGTAATTACACCAAAACCCAGAGGGTTTAGTAAACAAATGCATCATCAGAGTTAACAAATCCTTGAGAGGTGGTTAAGCACATGTTGTGAAACATACGTGGAGCACTTCTAAGCCTAATAACACCCCCCCATCATGAGATAGAGGTGTTTAGAACTCAAGACCCTTAGCTATGATACCAAATATTGGGAACCATGAATTACCAATAGTGGGGGTGAATCAATATTTAACAATTTTTCTTTTTCTATTTTATGTTGAGCACTTAAATATTGAATTGCATACAATGAACACATGAGATATGACCATTCACATACATCTAAACAAAATGATTAAAGTGCAAACCCCTCGAGGAGAAAAACCACCAAAGATTGTTTTTTATTATGATGATAATCAAGGAACCAAATTTGATTACATCATATGTTTGTGAGAACCTACTCATAGGACCAAACCCCCATCATAGAATAGATCCACAACTTTCCTAGAGGCTCCAACCTTTTATAATTGCAGGCCCCTACCTTCTTTAGTCAAGTGTTCTACTTTTGATACAATTTTTAAACTAAAAAAAATAACTTGCCTCAGTATTAGAAAATCAAATTGTAACTTTGAACTATTGTCTTTCTACAACTCCCTCTCCTTTGCTCTCCACACACATTCAGTTGTCCCTGCCACATCTACTTCTAGTCTCCTGCACTCTTGAAACTTCACTAAGCATATATAGTATTGGTGCACAACCATACATATTCTTGTGTGTAGCTCACTTTGATGTTGCACTCTATTTCATCTCATCCAGTTCTCACACACCTAGTGTTATCACATGGATTGAACCTTAGACTGAAGGAAGGTAATGCCAGGGTAACCATAAACCACACTTAGCCAAGTAGCTAGCCCTACTAGGCTGGGAGAGGGCTCTCTCTGTAAGGATATTAGCCAAGATGACTGGATTAGGAAAAGTATTTTAGGCTAGGTATAGTAGCACAAAATTTTGATTGGATTTTGAAGGTGTTTTTCTGGATTAGGAGGAGCTAGACAGTTTTGGGCTAGGGAATTAGGTCAAAATTGCATGGTGTTCAATGGGGAAAGGTAGTCATAAGTTTTAGCACTCAAGGGCTTGATGTGTGAGGTGTTTAAGACTAGTGCGAGGCTAGGAAGAGCATGTGACTATCATGGATCCTTCCCAAACTGTAGAAAAGATGTAATGATGAATATTTTCCCAAAGCAGAGCAACGATGTAATGAATTCTACCTATCAACTTGAAAGTGTTCACTTAGAAGCAATGAAGTGATTAACGAAATACACAGAACATACTAACATATTATCACAAGAGAAGAAATTGTACTAAAACTCCATACCACATGGATTCCATAAAAATAGTTGTAATTCTTATTAATCTCCTACTAAACTACTACAAAATGATGTACAATCAAGGTTTGAGGATCGAGTTGAGTCCAACCTTTTACAATGAGAAAGAAGAAGAAGATATGGGCATTGTTTCAACCTCCTCCCATCCTTAAGGGTTGGATCACTAAGATGAGGAACTAATATAACCAACAGCGAACAAGATGTTGGAAATAATACTGAGAGGGGGGGTGAATCAGTATTAGAAAATTAGATACTTTTTCATTTTCATACTCAGATTCATATACGCTACTTTAGTTAACGATACCCGTGTATATATGTAATTGTGCTTAAAGTAAATAGCGTATATCCAATAAACTTATGATTCAGTTAGTTGATTTTCAATGAGTGCCTTAGAACATTATTAATCATATTAACAGTAAACAGGTGCAGTAAAACAGAACTGAACATTACACATAAGGATCACACATGAACACCATGATATAACATGGAAATCCAATGTGGGTGAAAACCACCTGCCGCAATTTGTTTATCTTCTTTTAATAAGAAACTTCTTTTACGATGTACTGGTGCAGTCATTTACCAGCACGCAGGCTGGAACCTACAGAGGGCTACAACCCTCTCTCATTCTCCAGCTTCTCCTGGAAGGGAGCTACAACCCCCTTAGCTCTTGTACTAGCTAGTACTAGTACATAGGTGCCGGCCTACAAAAGGCTACAACCTTCTCTTCCAGGGACCACGTTTCATTCATTTTCAGACTAGATCCATAACAATCATCACTGCAATATAATCATAAATTATACCTGCATCATCAATCTTTGAATCACCCAATACTTAATCACTGAAACCCTATCAACAACCACAGTTACCAAAACACATACCAGAGCCCAGAACTCTACCACAACCACTAGAATCAACAACAACTAGAAACATCAAATCTCATAATGCATATGTTAATTGACTGTGTCAAGTTTGCATGTATACGGGCTTTACCAAAGAGAACCTGCGTACAGATCTATAGATAATTACTTAAACCTTTTCTATCATCAACTTGATTTAGATCAAGCCAAGCATCACAAACCCATAACAGTCATGCTCGAACTTCACCCTTCAACAAACATTCATTACACACACACCCCCTTGGCCTAATGATCTTCTCCTTATATAGGTTTAGGCTTTTCTCAATACCATGGTCCAAAACCACATCGAACCAATACCTTGGACCCAATACCTGGGGTCGTCACTTTGGACCAAATACCATGGACCAAATACCATGGACCAAATACCATGGACCAAAACCATGGTTTCCAACATGTATGTGCCTTTACTTCTATGAACCTACGTGTGTACGTGTATGCACCTTCTGTTCTGCTAACCCGCGTGTATACGCGCTTCCATCAAGGTTAACATGTGTATATTTCTTTCTTGTCCTCTGATTGAGTTGCCACCAAAAACAACACTTGTATCATACCCCTGAATGAGTTGCCATCAAGGACAACACTTATACCATAATGCCAACAATCTCCCCCTTTGGAATTGATGGAAACAATCACACCAAGTCACTCTCCCCCTTTGACCTCAAGGGAAAAGGGAGGAACAAGATGTTCTCTTCTTCGGTATACCCTCTTCTGTCCATACTCCCCCTGAGTACCTGCTGAAATCTCTGATTGAGCTCCCCCTTTGTACATGCCAAGATGTACCATTCCGTCCATGCTCCCCCTAAGCACATGCAAGGTCTTTATAACAAAGACTAGCAATCTATTCAAGACCATGATAGTCATCAGAAACTATCATACACTATATATGGTCTGTACCAAAGGCATCAGCATCCTGCAACCTACAACACCATTCTTTTGACCAACCAGCAAAAAATATTATTTAACCATATAAGCATCATTATTAAAGACTTCTCATCAAAATGCCAACAATGCATTATTTAAGTATATGCTCCCCCTGATTCTGTGCCAACGATCATGTACCATGACCGAACCATTTCCTAAGACTGATCTGCTGCCCTTTTCTTCCATATACGCGACTTGGCAGCCTCTATCTCACGTATATACGCTACTTGTATTTATTATATCAGCATATGCAAGATGGAATATTGAAGGTCTTCACTTTGAGTTTCCTCTGTGTATGTTATGTCAACTAACCGAGTTATGGCACACCTTTCTATCTCTAATTATGTCTTCTTCAATTGCTGGAATTGTGATGATGTATAGTCTTCTTGCTTTGGATTTTGAATTTTGTTCCTGCATTCCGTTGCTTTATGTCCAAACTTGTTACATGCATAACATCTTACATGTTTCATATTCCTTCTATAGCAATCAATTGCTTTGTGACCATACATATTGCAAGCAAAACAATATCCTCTGAAATATCTGGAACGTGATGATCTTGTGTGATGGTCTTTAACCATTCTATTTCTGCATCTAGCTGCAACATGCCCAAGATTATGACATACATAACATTAAACATTATTCAATGGAGGAAATAATCCTCTATCACTTTCATAGTTAGGAGTAAAGGATTTTCTTTGAGGAATTTCTTTCCTAGGTTGTTCCTTGTTGAGCATTTCAGATTTCTTATTAGAGTTCCTTACCTCACCTTGTGAACTAGATTCACCTTCAACAAATTCATAAAAGCCAAGACCAGTTTTGATAGTAAGGGATCTTTGACTACCAATAATGTCATCCAAAATCTTAGTACTATCTTGAAATCATAACAATTCATCCTTTTCTTCTAATTTACCTTTTAAGATATTTACCTCAACCTGATATTTTTCTTCCTTTTCCAGATAATGCTTCCTTATGTTTCCTTCAACGTTTCTTCCTTCTTTCACTTGTTGCCTTAATTTGATGACTTCATGTTCTTGTTCTTCAAGAGCTTTTCTATTCTGCTTCTTTGATTTTTCAAGATCTTCTTTTAGAGAGAGGATCTTCAATTCAAGTCTCTGAATTGTTATGCTCTGATATTTTACTACATCCTGCAATTGCTCCCTTACTCTGGTTACTGTCTCCGATTGTTCGTTTAATCTGGTAACTTCTTCTGATTCTACATCTTTCTTTTCATATGCCATGAGACTTCTAATGTCTTCACTACTATTGAATGAGTCATTACTTTTAACATGGGTATAACAGCTTCTATTACCTTTATCAGGCGTCATTCCTTTGTTATGAGGGCATGTAGCAGCGTAGTGACCAACTCTACCACATGAAAAGCATTTGAAAGGTAGCTTACCTTCGAACCTTCCAGATCCTCGTTCAAGATTCTTGACAAAATTTACTTCTTCCTCCCCTTCTGAAATGTATCCTGATCCATTTGCTGATACTTCGAAAGCAACTTCTCTCATATCTGATGGTCCTTGTATTCTCATCTCAAAAGCAATTAAGATTCTGTGAAGCTGTCACATAGTGATTTTCTGCAAATTCTCTTTTCTTCTATGGTAGACACTTTCGAATCAAATTTAGAAAACAAAGATCTTAAAACCTTTTCAACTATGACAACTTCCTTAAATTCTTCACCCATATTCCTCATACAATTGACAATCTCATCTTTACGCAGAAAATAATTAGCTATGCTTTCATTGCTATGCATCTTAAGATTTTCATACCATATTCTGAGAGTTTGAAGCTTTTCTCGTTTTACCTGTTCATCTCCTTCGTAGCTTAGAATGATTTTGTCCCATATTTCCTTGGTTGATTTGAAATGCATGACCTTCATGAATTCTAATTGTGACAAACTTCCCAATAAGACAATAACAGCTTTGGCATTGAGTTCATATTGCTTTCTCTCTGCTGTATTTATAGGAATTTCTGATGGATAGGTGTATCCTCCTTCCATGATTCCCTAGACATCGATTCGAAGCGATTGCAGATATGATGTGGTTCTTATCTTCCAATGGGTAAAGTTGCTCCCATCAAATATTGGTGGTCTGATGGATGCCTCTCTTTCTTGATTAGCCATTCTGATGGATCTTTCCTTCAAGTGATCAAGCTTCTTCTGAAGAACCTGCTCTGATACCAATTGTTGGAAATCATACTGAGAGGGGGGGGGGTGAATCAGTATTAGCAAACCAGATACTTTTTCATTTTCATATTCAGATACATATACGCTACTTTAGTTAAGGATACCCGCGTATATACGCAATTGTGCTTAAAGTAACTAGCGTATATCCAATAAACTTATGATTCAGTTAGTTGATCTTCAATGAGTGCCTCAGAACATTATTAACCATATTAACAGTAAACAGGTGCAATAAAACAGAACTGAACATTACACATAAGGATCACACATGAACACCATGATATAAGGTGGAAACCTAATGTGGGTGAAAACCACTTGCTGCAATTTCTTTCTATCTTCTTTTCATAAGAAACTTCTTTTACAATGTATTGGTGCAGTCATTTACTAACAAGCAGGCTGGAACCTACAGAGGGCTACAACCCTCTCTCATTCTCCAACTTCTCCTGGAAGGGAGCTACAACCCCCTTAGCTCTTGTACTAGCTAGTACTAGTACCTAGGTGCTGGCCTACGGAAGGGTGCAACCTTCTCTTCCAGAGACCACGTTTCATTCATTTTCAGAATGGATCCATAACAATCATCACTGCAATACAATCATCAATTATACCTGCATCATCAATCCCTGAATCACCCTATACTTAATCACTAAAACCCTATCAACAACCACAGTTACCAAAATACATACCAGAGCCCAGAAATCTGCCACAACCACTAGAATCAACAACAACCAGAAACATCAAATCTCATAATGCATACACTACTTGACTGTGTCAAACTCGCGTGCATATGCACCTTTACCAAAGAGAACCTGCATACAGATCTATAGATAGTTACTTAAACCTTCGCTGTCATCAACTTGATTTAGATCAAGCCAAGCATCAAAAACCCATAACAATCATGCTCGAACTTCACCCTTCAACAAACATTCATTACACAAACACCCCCTTGGCCTAATGATCTTCTCCTTATATAGGTTTAGGCTTTCCTCAATACCGTGGTCCAAAACCATGTCGAATCAATACCTTGGACCTAATACCTGGGGTCGTCACTTCGGACCAAATACCATGGACCAAATACCACAGACCAAAACCATGGTTTCCAACATGTACGCGCCTTTACTTCTATGAACCTGCATGTGTACGTGTACGCGCCTTCTGTTCCACTAACCCGCGTGTATACGCGCTTCCATCAAGGTTAACATGCGTATATCTCTTTCTTGTCCTCTGATTGAGTTGCCACCAAAAACAACACTTATATCATACCCCTAAGTGAGTTGCCATCAAGGAAAACACCTATACCATAATGCCAACACAAGAAATAGGAATATAGGCAAGAATATAGGCATCTTAAAGACTTGCCTCTAAAAGTGAAAAACTGATTCATCTGAGCTCAAATTGACTTTTAATGTAATGAGTTTACCCTCTACTACTAATTATCTATCATATTTACAAGCAAAGTCATCATTTACCATCATAAAACCTTCTCCATGAGAGAAAATCCATGAACACAGTAAAAAAATAGAAAAATAGCCATTCCTATGCAAATTTGCCCTACGCGTAGCGCCACTGGCCCAACGCACAATGCCACTTTCAGATCCCTTTTGGAGGCCTTCCTGGCATCCAAATCGATCTCATGATAGCTCATTGGAAAGGTATTCATGTCTATTTTTCAAAACATCTAGAATTGCTTTATTTGAATCTCATTTGACCATTCAAAACTTGATTCTCCCGAGATTGCTTCTATGTGTCCAAAAAGTGGCAGAAAGGTCATTTTTACGGTGTTTTTTGACCTTTTGGTGGACCAGTTCTGCCCCAAACACTTGCAAATCCATACGGTGCATGTACACATTGGCTTGAATCCAAAAATGCAAGCGATTTGTCCATTGGATGACCCTAGAAAAAGCGCAGCCCCAGTGCCGCTGCGCATTGAGCCAGATTTTCTATGTGTGCAATTTCCAAAATTTGCAAAGAACAAAATCTTCTCCAAACCTGACCAAAATTGATGAGAAGCACCACCATCAAGCATCTTGATGAGCCAAGTAAGTTTCAACAAGAAACCTAAGCCTATCCTCCTCTTTTTTTCCTTTTAGCGCCCGCCTTACCCCGGCTTTCATTTTTTTGACCCTCATGTCGCAAATTTTGTTTCAGGTCTTGTAATGGTAGGCCATGTGCCTAATCATCTAGATATCCCTATTGGCCTTCTGCAACAACTTCTCTAGGTGCAAATTGACTCTCTCAAACCATGTCTCTCTATCATATTCAACTTTCTTCTCAATAGGATTCAAAGTGACCTGTGCCTCTTTGTCACTTTGTTGTTTTACCTTAAGAAGTTCCAGCTCCATGAGAACCTGCTTGTCACTAAACTGCTTGTTCTCTTGTTCCAAATATGTGATGACATATTTGGCTCTCTGCAAATTTTCCATCAACAATTGGACTTGATCTTCCTTTTCCTGTATGATGATGTCCTTTATTGTTTCTTCATCCTGAGCCTCTAAGTCAATTATTTCCACGCCATGATGAGTATAACACTACTCCGGCTCATCATGCTCTATCAAATGAAAGTCCCTCTCTTCCTCCTCATCATCAAGACTTTCCTCCGGTGCCTTTTCCTTCCCTTTGTGCAACTGTTGCACCTATACCTGTTGTGTTGATGAAGAAGGCAAAGCCCCTTCCACATCCTGTGGAGCAAGCATTTTGCTATGGGTTTATGAAGAAGGCAAGGTCCCTTCCACATCCCGTGGAGCAAACACTTGCCTATTAGCTGCAATAAATCTCTGTTTGCCCCTCTGATATGTCACGTAAGTCACGGGCACCTCAGTAGCTCTAGTCTCTTTGGCCTCCTCATTTGTTTTCACTTGATCACTGCTAGAAGGTCTTCGTACTTCTTGAGACACTGGTGGAGGAATTTGAGGACCCCTGAAGATGTCATGAGCAATAAAAGTCTCCCAAGAGATGTTGAGGAGGCTAAGATGATGAAGCACAATCATATTGATTAGGGACTAATGATAGAGACTACTCATGTGCTGAGGGTATGGCGTTTTCTGCACAAAATGGGCCATCTTCTCAATATTCCTGAACAGGAAATAAGGGAGGTTTAACAACCTCACCCTGGTATAATGCATGAGAAGCCTGATGTGATAGGTGTATAGCCTAGAAAATCTTCCCTCACAAGTGAAATACTTCATGATGATTTTCATCATGGGGGCATACTTGTCCTTAACGAATCTAAAAGGAAAAATTCTTTTTGCCTCATTTCTGTACCTGGGTTTGATATAAGGCTCATAATAGTGTTCATTAAAGTCCTATGCCTTGTACCACTTCTCCCCTACATTTGGAATCCTAGTGGCATCCACAATAATGGAAGGTGGGACTGTGAATATTGCCCGGACAAGAGTCACCTTGTTGTCCTGAAGATGAGCCACAAAAACCCTGGTGAGCTCAGGGTGGTGTTGAACTCTTTCTACCTGCTCAGAGAAATCATAGCACCCTAGATGTCTGAAACAAGTGACAAATAACTAAGAGGGCTGCAATTCTCTGAGGTTTGATGGCTCCTCCCTAATAATTCTACCTCCCTTGTGTAGTTTTCTCTGATGCCTAGGTCTACCTGCTCAACTGTCACTACCAATGTTTTCCTCCTCCTCATAGTCTCTATCTTCTTTGTCCATGTTTGCAAGGTTTGAGGTTGTACACTCCAAGAAAAGGGAGAAAGGGAATGAGCAAGAGTGATTTAGGAGTGATGGGATGGGAGGTGATCTTATGGGCTAGAAAATTAATGAGGGAGTAGGAATCATACAAATGAGAGGGAAGGCTTGTTTACCATGGGGAATTATGTTTAAAATTTTGATTACAAACCAACAATGTAGTATGGGAGGACAACATACTTGTATGAAGGAAGAGAGGACACCTTGGGAAGTTTTCACGAAGTTTGAGGCCTTTCTGGCCCTTCTTCTCAACGTGCAATGCCAAGCCACAGACGCATTGTGCCACCCCTCAACGCACAGCGCAGTGTAAAATTAGACTATGGAAACCTCCACACGCATGTCGCCGGGCCCGGACCTGCAACACCAAATTTTCAACGTGCAACGCCAACTCTCTTGCTTGAAACGCACATCGCTAGACTATAGAAGCGCAATGCCACTTCACCACTGCTCCAAATGCACAATGCCATCCTCGAGAAGCGCAACACCACTTCTCCTTTACCCAAACTCACTCAGCCTTTCCTCTTTTCCTCACTTTTTGACTCCTTGCAAGCCAAATGAGAATGATGAACTTGAAAATGAAATGTGTGGCCTTATATAGGAGTAAATTTTTATTTTCCACTTGAAAAACCCACTGTCTATTGTTTCTTGACCTTTCTCAAAACTCTGTTTTTAATGCCTTTCCTTCCTTGTTTCTTTTCAGGTGGATAATGCTTAACTTGAACTAATTTTTGCAGTGTTTCTTTGTCTTGCATCAAGGAGATATGCTTTGGTGTAGCCGGTATCATTTATTACATAAAGTGACTTAAAATTACATAATAAATACAAATTAACTCAAAATACTCTGTTTTCACCTCAAAAATATGTTTTTGAGTAGAAAATTACATTAGTTTAAAAGATAATTATATAGTGACTATGACCTACAAGCCATCATGCTTGACGTATTTATCATCCTCATACCCTTGTTGCCCTTTATTTACACTTTAAATCATGCTCTTGACCTTGGAAATGAAACCCTAATACCTAATGAAACATGCCCTATGACCTAATGAAAGCATGATTGCAAATCGACCATGAAAGCATAACTGAAGACAACCTAAAGAAGGGTCAGCAAGTATACTCTATGAGGGAGAAATTAGATTTTTTGAAGAGAAGACAACCATCAGTGGATTAGTTTGACATGACCTAATGAAATGATGTAAAAAAATTCAGTTTGGGACCCCCTTAAATGAAAATGCAAAGAGAAAATGTGATCCCTAATGGAAGTATTCATATACTGACACTAACACCTAGCACACACACACCATACTTTCCTCACTTTATAAAAATCACTACAACATTATACATAGGGTTTCCTCCCACTTTATCACATAGTTAGAGAACCACATTAAATGCATTAGAGCTTGCAAGAAATTAAATACTAGAGCATGAAACCGATACTCATAATCATATAGATAATTTTATTAGATGTTACTATTGATTTTTAATTTCTTAGTATGGCTTCTTCTGTTAATTAAATTACCATAATACATGATCAAAGTCTTTCAGTAGAAGCTACATTCTTAATCTAAAATGTATGAAACTTGTCGTCCAATATAATTTGTCCAAGACTTGAGGAAGCCCATTACTTAAACAAATGTGCTACATCAATTGCATTAATTTTGATTTTCTACCTTTATTAAGTGTAGTTCAAGTATGTCTCATATCTTTTGTTCTGGCGTCGAATTACAATTACTCTACTTAGTTTAGCAATTTTGGTGTATGAGAGGTTTCTAACAATGGATATAGCTATATCTCTAAAATTGTCTAGCTTCTAGTTTCAACGAATGATGCCAAACATGTGATTATGTGATACTGAAAGATTTGGCATCATATTCCAAAAGGGCTTGAACCAATGTCCTAATTGTAGAGTGCTTAAAACCATAACTCAGGGGTGAGGAGATCTTTTAGTGGGAGGATAGTTTTATTTCCAAATCGCCTACTAGCCAACTTAACAAAAAATTTGATTCATGCCCCAACTAGTATGAATAGTAAGACTAAAAGCCTTTTCCTTTGATTTTTGGCATGCAACTTGTTCAATGTCAAATTTCTAAAAAAATCAAATAGAGAAATTACTCAACAAAATGACCTCATAGGAAAATCTTTAAGCTTTTTTCCACACGATCATGTTGGCACCATCTATGCAACATGTCGCTTGCTGATAGTACAATGTGTCACCTGAAACTAGGCCACTTTAACACCTAAAAATTCCAAGTTTGCATGTTACGCATCCCAAATATTGGATACCTTGTTAGACTATGTTTACATCACCTTGCCACCATGGTTCTCACTTCATTATCTTGGTCATCATCATCAGTCAATGGAAGTGTACAATGTGTCATATCATCATTGGTCCACGTTGTCTTATGCCATGTTCTAGTAGCTATCTCAATAAGACTACCTCCTAACTAGGCCAAAGGCCTCATTAACATGACTTCTTCATAAATTCTCCTAATCATGAAACTTCTTTAACAAAGAAATTTCTTACAAAACACAAGTTCTATCGAGAAACTTGAGGCCTGCAACTCTGCAAAAGACTTTAACTAGTAAAAAATCCATCATCCTTTGGAGTTTTTTAGGTAGCCTTATACCATTGGAAAGATATTTACAATGATTATCAATCTGAGCACATTATAAAGGAAAATGAGTATAACCCCTAAGATATAAGTTCCTTGAAACACTAAGCCACCAAACCATCATAGTCATAATATTTTTAGCTTGCTCATTAATCCTGCTACTATGATGGGTGTCTACTAAAAACTGCAGCTACTAAAGGACTGCCCCACAACTTGAATTTTCTGGTTAGGTTCCATGGAAGCACCGTTTTTGACATCAATGACAACATTTGGTGCAAAAATCTCCGTTTCTTCCATTGATGGAAACACTGGAAAACATTGTTATAAGATTTATGGATCTAATAAATATGAAGACTCCCCTAGACATTTTTCAGGCTCATCTCCTTAAAAAAACACTCCCCCTAAACTATAAAATGCTCATATGTTCTTCATCGATAGCTCCTGCTTGGGATTTGTCATGTCATAATGCGGGCCACTACCCCCAATAGTTAATCTCCCCCTTTAACATCAATCGTAAAGGGTAGTGTCATATTCCCTTCAAGCCATGTCCAAATCTAATGGCCATCTCCTACAACCTATTTATTAAATTAATCACTATCTAAGTAGCTATGAACCATTTCTTGAATTGAGTCAATTTTCTGTTGGAGATACTTCTTCAAGTTTTTTCTTGTGATATTCAAATAGCTCCTGTAATATGGACTTTGTGAATATGTCTATAAGCTACTCACTAGAGGCCACATAATCAAGATAGACAACCTTACAAATGACCCATTCTCTCAAGAAATGATATTTGATCAAAATATGTTTTGTCCTTGACTGCATAACATGATTCTCGGAGATGTTGATAGAACTAGTGTTGTCACACAAGATTGGAATAGGTGTATTCAACATTGATGTCTTTGAGGATCTACTTCATCTAGATAATTCGAGTTCAGTATGTTGCTACAATTATGTCTTCAGTTTCTAAAATGGATAGAGAGATTGAGTCCTTCTTTTTGCTCACCCATGATATAATAAAGTTCCCTAAGAAAAAATATTCTCTCGAGGTACTTTTCATGTCATCAATTCTACTAGCCCAATCAACATCAACATAATATTTCAAATTGAAATATTTACCTCTTGCATACCACAAGCCATAGAATACTGCACCTTGGAAATATTTGAAAATTCTCTTAATTGCATTGACATTAATTTCTCTAGGACTTTATTGAAATATGGATACTAAGCCCATTGCTTACATTATGTTTGGCCATGAAATATCTAGATACAAAAATATTCCAATCATTGATCTGTAAGGTTTTTTATTCATAAGAGGAGATTCATGCTCTTTACTTAGTTTACAACTACTCAGCATGGGGGTACAAAATGGCTTCCATTCTCCCATCCCAAATTTCTTCAATGTTTCATTTAGATAATTGGATTAAGAGATGAATATACCCTTTTTAGATTGGGTAATTTTCGATCTAATGCAAAAGGACAACTCTCTATCGTTGACATTTCAAATTCCTTTCTTGTTACCTCAACAAACTATTATCACATTTGTTCTAAATCATTTCCAAAGAGAATATCATCTACATAAATCATAATAATTAGCAAGTAATCATCTTCAATAATGTACATATTTCTATCAACAATCCCTCTTCTAAAATCTTACAGCTAGAGATATTTGTTTAATATGGCATATCATGATATTGGAGCTCGTTTCATCCCATACATAGCCTTTCTCAATCTGAAAACATAATCTTCATTCTCTGGGACCAAAAAATCTTCTGGCTATTCTATATACACTTCTTCTTCAAAGTCTCCATTTCACATCCATTTTATATACTTTTATGTTCCTATAACTGGAAAATGTTAGAAAAATGCTAATGTCTTTTAGTCTTACTATTGGTGCAAATGTCTCTTCAAATTGTATTATTTCTGTTTGTGCATAATCCTTATTGACTAGCCTTTCTTTTTTTCTTAAAGCTTATCCTTCCTCATTTATCTTATTCTTGAAAACACATCTCGTGCATATAACATTTTTATCCTTGGGTCTGGGTACAAGCTCCCAAGCTTCAATTTTCTGAATTTGGTCCAATTCTTCATTCAATGTTTTTACCCAAAACTTGTCTTCACTAGCCTGACTCAGATTTTTGGGCTCAATTTGTGAGATTAATGTAAGATTTGCATGGCCAGAAACTCTAGTGAATTTACTTCTAGTTTAGACACTGAACCTTCCATCATAAAGTATTTTACTTTTTGTGTTTTATTATTGCACATCCTTTTATGGAGTCTTGTGCCTTCGTGTCAAATCTTCTTCCTCTTTGTCTTTTACAACTTCTTGTTATTCTTGACCTACATATGTTAGTGTGGAATCCTCCTCATCATTTTACTTTCGATTTTCTTTACAATTCACAAGATCAGGTAGCGTTTATCAACTATGAGATTGATGTAATCTTCGACCCTTTTTGTCCTCTTGTTGAAGCACTTGTAGCCTTTGTTCTTGACTGAATATATTAGTAATATACCCTCATATTATCGAGAGTCAAAAATTCCAAGGTATTTATCGTTTACATTGATTTAAAATTTACTCTTGATACCTTAAAATATTTTACTAATGTTGGTCTTCCTTTCCATAAATCATAAGGGATTTTGTCATTATTAGGCCCGAGTTGTGTTCTCTTTTCTAAGTAAAAAGTTATTTGAGTTTCTTCTCCCTAGAATGTGTGTGAAACATTTCCTTCCTCCATCATTACTTTGGCCATCTCTTGAAAGGTTTTATTTTTCGTTTAAACTACCCCATTCTATTGTGGTGTTCTTTTTACTGAAGACTGCCTCTTCATGTTATGTTTTTCATAGAAATGTTCAAACTATTTTGATCTGAATTCTTCTCCTCTTTCAGATTTGAAGCATTTAATATTGAGTTCCTTCTCATTCTCAACCTGAGCCTTAAATATTTTCCACTTACTCATGTCTTCTAACCTTTCCTTCAAGAACATTATATAGGTAACCCCAGTAGAATCATTAATAAACAAAATAAAGTTTCTTTCTCCTCTTGGACTATTTGTTCTTGTGGGACCATAGGTATTCATGTGATCCAACTCCAAAGGTTTAGAAGATGATAACTCCTTTATTTTGAATTGTGTGATTACCTACTTTTGAAATTAACAAGTGTTCTAGATTCCATTATCAAGCTTTAGTAGACTTCGTAAGCCTTTGACTACCCTTAATGTACTAATTTTGACTAGGCTATGGAAATTTACATGCCCCAACCTTTTCTGCCACAGCCATTTTTATTTGCTTTTCTTAAGTAGCAATTCACTATAGAATCATCAATCATATACACGTTGTTGTGAGTTTTGGTTTCCTTTCCTAGCAACTTTCCATTCTCTTATTTTTATATCTCATTGTCCTTCAAGTGAAAATTGACATCATACCAATTGTCACACATTTTACTAACACTCAGTAGGTTGTGCTTGAGACCATCCACATATAGGAAATTATTTTCTTTGTATTTTCATATAGATTGACTATTCCCTTTACTTTAATTTGTGTTAGAGGATTATTTCTGAATGTGAGATCGCCTTCTCTTTTCTATTTTAGAAACAATAATTTACTCTTGTCTCTAGTAATATGCTTAGAGCATCCACTGTCGACATACCATTTTCCTTTCTGGACATGTGTATATAAAGCAATTCGACACTCCTCAACTTTCTCAGTCTTAGTCCATTTATTGATCAACCCATCAATAACTTATCAAAACTTGTCAAGATCCATAGATAGATTTCACTATATAACTAATATAGAAACCTTGGAAAATCATAGATGTGGAAAGGCCATTTTATGCCAATCACTAGGTCTAGAGCACCATGTGACAAGACAATTTGTATGCCAATCTAGAAAAATGATTATTCAAAATGTAGATAATTCCATTTGGGGATACACCATGGATGAACATCGAGTGCATGCAGATGAAAAAAGATCCAATTCATTTGGGATTGGCCATCCCAAATGACTTTGATATAACTTTGAAGTTTATTGGGGCTTAATAACTTCTATTAAAGGTTCATGTTAGGTTCTCTCACATTTCTTGGCCCTTAATTCAAGTGACCAATGGTGAAGCTAAAGAAAACATTTCCTAGACTAAGTCACAATAAAAAGCATTGGAGGATCTAAAACACTACCTCTACGCCAAACCAATCCTCACCCTATCAAACCCGCAACAACCATTTGAGATTGAGACAAACACTTTTGACAATGTTATCAATGTAGTCCTTACTTGTGAAGGGCATCTAATGGCCTATTAATTTGAAACACTCTCTAATATTATTTGGATATACACCACCTATGAAAAGGAGATGTATATTTCATGCTAACACGTCAATAATGAAATAATTATATTCTTAAGAAGGAGATGATCATCCACATTGATCATAGGCCTTTGTAATTCATGAATACATAAGTAAATCTCTATAATGACTACCTTTACATGTGTGCAACAATTCCACTTAAACATCAAATACCAAAAAGGAAGCACCAATAATGTTATAGACTACCACCTACTTTTGTGGCAATAAAAATAGTTCTTCAATATTGTGGGAATGAGAACCCTAGGTGGTCATAATTATACGAAAATGAACCCGACTTCATTCTCACATACCAAAAATTAGTTATATGAAAATAAGTTCTATAATTCCCCCTCTGTCATGTGCTCGTGTACTACCTATGCCTCCTTTTTCTTCCTTCATTTGAGTGTCTTTATTTGATCTAGGAGGAACATTAAATTCAAGTGGCAAGGGAATTTGGTATGGAGAGGATAGAAACATTGCTTTAGAATGATTTCGTCTCACCAAAGATTTGATATAATGTCCAACAATGTATGAGATCATGCATTGCTTATGCCAATGCTAAACCAACAATCAAGAATAAGTGGTTGTACACTCGTCTATCTAGCCCAAAAAATCCTTGGGAATTAGTTTACATGGATTACATGTGAGACTCACTCTCCACCAAGCATGGTAATTATTGTGTGTTTGTGTTTTTTTACAAATTCTCTAAGATGACCATTTTGAGACAATGCAAGATGATTATCACAGTCAAAGCTACTACTAAACTCTTCTTTAATTGTTTTTGGGTTAATTTTTGGGCTACCTCAAACCATTATTTTAAATAGGGATAACATGTTCCTCAATACCTTATATTTTAGTCTATTCACTTTCATAGATACTAAGCTGACCAAATTGACTATATTTCTTACCTAAACAAATGGAAAAATAAAAATGGCCAATGTGATGATTTTTCATATCTTGCATATCCACAACTCCAACCATCCATGTACATGTTATAAAATCATTCCTCATTTCAAGTATAACCATAATATAGTCCTCTCGAGCTCTACTAGCTACAATCCTTTTCAAGTGTGCCTAGGGTTACAACCCTTAGCCATAATCGATATAGTTATTCCAATTCCATCTTCATCAGCATAGTCTTGCTATACTCAGGTTGAGACAAATAGAGAATTCAAAATTGTTGAATGGATATAATATCTCCAAAAATAGGTTCCTAACAACTTGAAAAAATCTAATGCCAAGTACAAGTAGAGACATCACCAGCACAATGTTCCACATAAGTTCTAGGTTGGTGATAAGGTATGATTTCATTGATAAAAAGAGTGCCTCATAGGACCACCACAAGAATATTATACCACTCTAACATGGGCCTTACACAATGAGAAAGCTTGTGGGTGAATTTCACTTTGAAGTCACTATGACCCCTTTCCTCAGATTACATCTAGTATTTAATCTGGAATTGATTGCACAATATTTTCCATCTTTGTTAAACTCCTTAGAAGTAGCTAAGAAACTGGCCCCCATAGAACTTAATCCTAACTACATTAAACAAGTTAAACTAGATCATATCATGGACATCAATAGAAATTATATCTTCCAATAGCACATGCAATTATAGTAGGTTGTTAAAGCAAGGCAACATCATCACCAAGGAAAGTGGTTCACTAAAATCAAAATTTAGGAGAAGTTTAACCATATGATGATGGAACTTAATGCAAAAAAAATCATTGCTTCCTAAGGGGGAGGAATGATCCAGGTAGATATTAATGGTCACACAAATTATTGTTATTGTGATATGTAAATTCAAATTATGTGGAGGATATATTTATTATTAAGAATATATTTATTATGTGGTAGTCTAACTAATAGAAAAAAGGACTTTTTTGGCTGGTCAATACAATTTTTAGGGAGATTGTGAATATTTGTTGTTTAAGATGTTGTTTTTAATGCATAAATGAATTCAACACTCTGCAAAACCCATGAAGCGTTTCAGCTTTGCAAATTAAACAACCAAAACTTATGATTCTTAAAAATATCTATCAAATTTGGAATAAAATTGAGAAGAATCAGAAAAAAACTATTTAGTTTATTCGTCAGACAACTTTACTTTATATTTAGTTAATATAGAATTTAAAAATTTACAATTACCAAATGAATAAAAGTTTTTTTCTTTGTGCTTGTTTTTATCCTTCAAAATTAGCTCAACCTATTAGGAACTTGGTAAGGTTGGTGTCAAATAATATTCATCCAATATTAACATGCCAAATTGTAATCAAAGTTCCGGCCAAAGATGTAATCATAAATATATTTATATAGTTGATTCTACAAATATTCTAATGAAAATGACAAAAAGTTTGAGAGAACGTGTCAATTCTAGCATAAACTGTCGAAACAATTTGTTACATTGCCATATCGTGATAGCAAAGAGAATAAAAGTTGGGTTGGATTACATCCTACACTAAGAGGGGTATGACGTTTGGTGTAAAGATGATGATGATCATGATTTGAGAGGACCTCCCTTGAGGTATTCAGTTAAGGTCATCACAAGGTGCAATACATAAACAAAGGTAAATTTACGAGGCTTGATGTTGATACAGGATATCAATCATGGTAAACTGTGTTTTGTAAAATCAATCATGGTCAACCATGCTCCAACGTTGCATTGTGAGAAGAATTGTCTAAATATTAAAACCAACCATGGTCCACCATGCTTCAATGTCGCATTGTGTCAAAGGTTGTCTCGTAAAATAAATCATGCTTAAGCATAATCAAGCATGGTCCAACATCACATTGTGACATTAATTGTCTCAATATGAAAATCAACCGTTGTTAACCATGGTCAACCATGTCTATTTTAAGTTTTATAATATTTGGGGTTCATATACCTTGGGTTTATAATTTTAATCCTTTGGTTTAATATTGTTTCCTTGGGTTCATAATCCCTTGGGGTTTTAGTATTAATCCCTCAGGTTTATTGATCTTGTGGGTTTATAATATCAAACACTTAACAGTTGGATTTATTAATGTATGGGCTCAACCTGCATGGTCAAGCATGGCACCGCATTCCATTGTGACAAAGATTGCGTCAATATGAAAATATATCATGGTCAACCATGGTAAATCATGGTCACTGATGGTCAACCATGGTTAGTCACGGTCAACATGAAATCAATCATGGTCACATTGTGAGAAACATTGTCTAAATATGAAAATCGACCATTGTCAACCATAGTCCAACGTCACATTGTGACAAATATTTTCTCGATATGAAAATCAATGATTGTCAAGCATGGTCAAACATGGTCCATCATTGCATTCTGACATTGATTGTCTCAATATGAAAACAACCATGGTCGACCATGTTTATTTTATGGTCAATCATGCTCAACCATGGTGCAATGTCGCATTGTCACAAAGCTTGTCTCAATATGAAAATCAACCTTGGTCAATAGTGGTCCATCATCGTATTGTGACAAATATTATCTTGGCATGAAAATCAATCACAATCAACCATGGTCCAATGTCGGATTTTGAAAAGGATTGTCTCTATGAAAATTAACCATTGTCAACTATGGTCAACATTTTTTATTTTAGGGTTTAATCCATTGGAGTTTTAGTATTAATCCCTTGGGTTTAATATTATTTCCTTGGTTTTATAATCCCTTTGGTTTTTAGTATTAATCCCTTAGGTTTATTAATTATTTGAGTTTATAATATTAGTCATGGTCGACTATGGTCAACCATGTTTTGTAAAATCAATAATGGTCAATCATGGTTCAATGTCACATTGTGACAAAGATTGTCTCGATATGAAAATCAATCATGCTTAAGCATGGTCCAATGTCGCATTGTAACATTTTTTGTCTCAATATGAAAATTATCCATGGTAAACCATGGTCAACCATGTTTCTTTTAGGGTTTATAATATTTATCTTGGGGTTTATATACATTGGGTTTATAATATCAAACAATTTGATTTATTAATTTAAGGATTCAGCCATGGTTGAGCATGGTCCAACATCGCATTGTGACAAGTATTGTCTCAATATGAAAAACAATCATGGTCAACCACGATCAATCATGGTCATTCATGGTCAACAATGCTTGATCACGGTCAATATAAAAATCAACCATGTTCAATATTGGTCACATTGTGACAAACATAGTGTCAATATGATAATCAACCATGGTCAACAATGGTCCAATGTTGCATTGTGACAAATATTGTCTCAATATGAAAATCAATGATGCTCAAGCATGGCCAAACATCATCCAGTGTTGCATTGTGAAATTGATTGTCTCAATATAAAAAAAAACAATGGTTAACCATGTTTATTTTAGGGTCAATCATGGTCAACCATGGTGCAACGTCACATTGTGACAAATATTTTCTTAATATGATCAACCTTGGTGAACGATGGTCCAACGTCACATTGTGACGAAGATTGTATCAATATGAAAATTAATCATGGTCAACCATGGTCCAAGGTCACATCGTGACAAGGATTGTCTCTATGAAAATCAACCATGGTCAACATTGTTTATTTTAGGGTTTATATACCTTGGGTTTATAATATTAATCCCTTGGGTTTAATATTATTCCATTGGGTTCATAATCCATTGGGGCTTTAGCATTAATCCCTTGATTTTATTATTTCCTTGGGTTTATTAATGTAAGGGCCCATATTCCTAAGGTTTAATGTTATTCTAATGGGTTTAATATTATTTGCTTGGTTTTATAATCTGTCATGTTTTTAGTATTAATCCATTGGGTTTATAATACCAGTCCTAGTCAACCATGGTTAACTAGATTTTGTAAAATCAATCATGGTCAATCATGGTCACATTGTGACAAAAATTGTCTCAATATGAAAATCAACCATGGTCAATGATGGTCCAACGTCACATTGTGACAAAAATTGTCTCGGTGTCAAAATCAGTGATGCTCAAACATGGTCAAACATGGTCAAACATGGTCTAACATTTCATTATGGCATTAATTGTATCAATATGAAAAACACCCACGGTCAAACAATGTTTATTTTAGGGTCAATCATGGTCAACCATGGTGAAACTTCACATTGTGACAAATATTGTCTAAATATGAAAATCAACCTTGGGCAACAATGGCCAAAGTTACATTGTGAAAAATATTGTCTCATTATGAAAATCAATGATGGTCAACCATGGTCCAACATCGCATTGTGACAAGGATTATCTCTATGAAAATCAAACATGATCAACTATGGTCACCATTGCTTATTTTAGGGTTTATAATATTTATTTTAGGGTTTATATAGCTTGGGTTTATAATATTAACCCCTTAGGTTTAATATTATTCCCATGGGTTCATAATATGTTGGGGTTTCAATATTAATCCCTTGGGTTTATTATTTCCTCGTGTTTATTAATGTAAGGGTCCATAATCCTAGGGTTTAATATTATTTCCTTAGGTTTAAAATCCCTTGGGTTTTTAGTATTAATCCCTTGGTTTTATTAACGAGTTGGATTGATAACAACAATCATGGTCAACCATGTTTTGTAAAGTCAATCATGGTCAACCATGGTCCAGTGTTGCATTGTGACAAACATCGTCTTGATATGAAAACGAACTATGGTAAACCATGGTTCAATGTCGCATTTTGAGAAAGATTGCCTCGATATGAAAATCAATCATGCTTAAGCATGGTCCAATGTCACATTGTGACATTGATTGTCTCAACACAAAAATAATCCATGGTCAACCATGTTTATTTTAGGGTTTATAATATTTATCTTGGGGTTTATATACCTTAGGTTTATAATATTAATCCCTTGGGTTTAATATTATTCCCTTGGGTCCATAATCTGTTAGGGTTTTAGTATTAATCCCTTGGGTTTATTATTCTCTCCGATTTATGATATCAAACACATGGATTTACTAATATAAGGGTTCAACCATGGTCAAGCATGGTTTGACGTCACATTGTGACAAAGATTGTCTCAATATGAAAATCAATCATGGTCAACCACGGTCAACCATGATCCAATGTCGCATTGTGACAAAGATTTTCTTGACATAAAATTCATCCCTGGTTAACCATGCTTATTTTAGGGTTTATAATATTTACCTTGAGGTTTATATACTTTGGGATTATAATATTAATCCATTGGGTTTAATATTATTCCCTTGGGTTCATAATCCTTTGGGGATTTATTATTAATCCCATCAGTTTATTATTCTCTTCGATCTATATTATTTCCTTGGGTATATAATCCCTTGGGGTTTTAGTATTAAACCCAATGGACTAAAATCCCAAGGGCTAAAATCCCAGGTTATTATAAACCCAATGGACTAATATTATACTTAAACACAAGGCACTAATTTTATAAATCCAAGCTATATAAACCCTTATATGACCATTATTTATATTGAACATAAAGGATCAATATTATAAGCCTATCAATAATATTATACCCTAGGAATATGAATCCTTAGATTAAAATTTACATAAGGGATTCATATTATTATCCCTTGGGTTTATAATATCAAATAATAATTTATTTATAGAAATAATTACTATTGATGATTAAAAATAATAATTTTAAATAATTATAATAAATATATTAGCAATAATAATAATTATTATTAATAATTAATAATTAATAATAACAATAGTTTTATGGAATAGTTTTTTGCATTATTATATCTATTGTTACACATATCTATCAATGGTAGATAAAAATGAAGCCTTTGGCTCTCTCAACCACATTAATATTTTTAATGTGCTTGTGCTAGTTTTAAGATTTGGTCTAGTGTACAAACTTAAATTTAAGTTCGCCACTTTAAGTCAGTTTAAGGATTTCATTTTTACTTACGTCTAAGAATTTGAAAAGATTGATTTTTATGTATTCTATTATAACAAAATCAGTATGTGAATAAGGCTAGTTTGTGAATAAGTTACTAAAGAAATTAGGTTGAGGTGCATATGGGTATGCGGGAAACAAATTCAGTTTGGATATCCCTATGATACATAGTGAAAATGCATATGTGTGGAATAAATTGAGTTAGTTATCTAATTTTCTCCCCATTTGAATATTTTTTCGGTTATGTAAAGTTCATTTAATAGTAGTTTAATATATTAGTATTATTTATTTCTTCTTTTCTTCACATCTTTGGTGTATATAATCAAGAATGTTATGATAGAGGAATCATCCTAATGGGTGATGCATGTGGGTTTATTTGATTTGGAATTAGGATGAAAATTGTATTATTAACATTCTTCTAAATTCAAGTTCCTTATCCAATAGTAAAGGACATGGGTGTGGGATTATTTGGCTAGAGTTGGGGTTATGTCTAGGTTATTTACATTTGTTCTAAAGTTTATCCTCTAGTGCAAGTGATATATAAAGTATGGTGGTTTGGTGTTTACTTGATAGTGAAGTGATGCTCAAAGGAGATAACAAACACATAATTTATCGCGATGAATCTTATTATTTGTCATGATAATTCGGAGGAATAGTTCAAAAAACATTTTAAATATAAGCATTCCAGTAGGTGTCCTTATGTAATGGATATAGTGAAGAACATGTTGAAAATTTATGAATGGAAAAAAGAGGTTGAAGAATTCATGGGGTTTTCGTGCAAGAAGGACTTGGAGTTCAAAATATGGTTAAGGATTTTGTCATAGCTGGTCAAACATATTATGACCCATTTCAGCCTACCTCTATAAGTCATTTCATCTACCCCTCCTATTGACTGAAGGCCATTTGAGGAACTAATATGGGTTGTATCACTACATTATTTATCATCCATCTCAATGTATTTGCAGAGGAAGAACCTACAAGGATTATCTTTTAGGGCCATTTTCATGATACGTCCCAAATTGAAACATTGTGTTTAAGAAAACTTCTAGAGCCATTGTGAGGCATAAAATAGAATTTTTAGGGTTCAAAACATTTACCACTTACACCAAGATCCTGTAACACTAATCAACCCTAAAATACCTTTCCATTGGTGCAAGAACAACATCAATCAAAGCTCGTATGAAAAGGTTATTCCTTCCACATGTTAACTTATCATGTTGACCACCATGGTAAGAGAGGATGTGATCTTAGTACCCATCACTCATGTTTATGGATCTAGCTACATGTGGGATATCAATAAGGTTCAATAAGATCTAAAATGATAAAACTAATTAACGGTTGAAGAGGTCAAACTCTTACTCCTATATGGCTATCAGGCAATGTAGCATGACACTAGGAGGAGAAAGGGTTGCATTCTATGTTATTATATTTGTTCCATAAATGAGTAGAGAAACTAAGAGTGATAATTTAGAGATAAAAAAACATGGGGCTATTATTCTATAACAACCTTATAAGGCACATGTCTTATGTAAATCCATAGATAATATATCTTTCTTTGTCTTTACATGTTTCCATACTAGAAAATAGAGAACATAGTAGGCTCATCTTATAGTTTGTTTTTAGGTAAGGTTTTCCCAAGGTAAGATATTGTGTTTATTGGTCGATGCTATGTGTGTATTTATCTCTTTTATATTTTTCACATTTTATCTATTACATATATTTAACCAAAAAATAGTAACTAAAATAATATGGGATCTATAGTAGATTAAGCTTCACAATAAATATTCGAGTACTTTCATCATATCTATTGTGATGAACTCTTTCGGTGGAATACCCATAGTAGTTTACAGAGAAGGAACACTCCCTTTGTAGCATATCTTTCACCTTGAACAGTGATAAGGACATACACAAACTCTTAAAATTTGGAATTAAATGAAGTCATCGATAAGTTCATTCTTATTTCCAAAAATGAGGATGGGAATTTATAGTATCTTGTTATAGATATACGTGTCCATGTCCTCTGAAAAGAATGAAACCATAGTTATTTCATAGTTTTTCTAAAAATTAAAATGAATTGTTGTTGGTCATGAATGTAGCTCCTATAAGAAGCATTGTTATGTGATCAAATATTGTGCTAAAATAATTTTCCCTTTACACTACAATATATATTGTTTCCATGCCATAACTTTTAGGTGGGTTGGAATCTATCTAAAGTCGTTTGATGAGCTACCTTGAAGTAATTTTTTCATAGCCATTTCCTACAGGACTCCTGGAGCCATACTAAGCTTGGTCACGATAAGGAAAGATGTGACCTATTCTCCTGAAATTTTCTAGATAAAGCGTCAACCACAACAATCTCTTTACCCTTCTTATATAGGATCTCATTATCATACCCCAACATCTTATTAACCAATTTATATTTTTGTGGTGAATTTAACAATCATTCAAAAAATAACTTTAGACTATGATGGCCACTTTTGATATGAAAACAACCCCTATGAGATATGGTCACAAAGTATCCACTTCATGGAGGATAGCCATCATTTATTCCTCGTATGTGAATTTTTCCAAATTGGAGTCACAAAATGGATTATTAGTGAATACCAAGGGGAACTCTTCTTGTATCAATGCTACCATATACCTGTACTTTAGGTATCACATTCAAAGACGACAATTCATTTAAAGTTTACCACCACTAATACTATTGTAGTCTACATGCCATAATTTAAAGGAGTGAGTGCCTATGTTGCTTCTCCACAACACAAAGATGAATCATTTTTAAGGATTGATGTTAGAAAACATATTTCATTAAATTTGTAATTAAATAGTTGATCTAGAATTTCAAAATAACCAAGATGTCAATGTAGTAAAATATTTCCAATTTTAATGAAATATGTGTTTCAGGGTTTTTGTTACACCAAAACCCATAGGTGTTAGTAAAAACATGTATCATTAGAGTTAACATATCCTCAAGAGGTGGTTAAGCACATGTCATGAAACATACAAGGAGCACTTCTAAGCCCAATAAACCACCCCCCCCACATTGTCTAGGGGTGTTTCGAACTCAAGACCCTAAGCTCTGATACCAATTATTGGGAATCATGAATTACTGAGGGGGGGTGAATCAATATTTAACAAATTTTCCTTTTTCTTTTGTATGTTGAGCACTTAAAAATTTAAGTGAATACAATCAAGAAACACATGAGATATGACCATTCATATACATTTAAACAAAATGATTAACGTGCAAAACCGTGTGGGAGAAAAAATACCAAAGCCTTTTTTTGTATTATGATAATAATCAAGGACACAAATATTATTACATCATCTTGTTATGAGAACCTACTCACAAGAGGACCCAACCCCCACCATAGCATGAACCCACAACTTTCCTAGAGGCTCCAAAATCTTATAATTACAGGCCCCCACTTGCTTCAGTGAAGTGTTTTACTTTTGATTCAATTTTCAAAATAAGAAAAATAACCTACATCAGTATTAGAAAATCAAATTGTGACTATGAACTATTGTCTTTATACAACTCTCTCTCCTTTTCTCCGCACACACATTCAGTTGTCCCTGCCACAACTACTTCTAGTCTCCCGCACTCTCAGCGCTTCACTAAGCATATATAGAATTGGTTCATACCATAAAAATTCTTATGTGTAGCTCACTTTGATGTTTCACTCTATTTCATCTCATCAATTTCTCACACAACCAACACACACACACCATACTTTCCCCACTTTACAAAATTTTCACTACGACATTATACATAGGGAGGATAGGGTTTCCTTCCACTCTATGACATAGTTTGATAACCACATTAAATGGATTAGAGGGTTAAAAGAAAGTAAATAATGGAGCATGAAACCAAAATTGATAATCACATAGATAATTTTATTACATGTTGGTATTGATTCTTAATTTCTTAGCATGCCTTCCATTGTTAATTAAATTACCATAATACGTGATCAAAGTCATTTAATGGAAACTACATTCCTAATATGAAATGTCTGAAATTTTTCCTCCAATATCATTTGTCTAAGATCAGAGGAAACTTATTACTGAAACAAATGTGCTACATCAATTGCATTAATTTTGATTTTCTACCCTCAATAACTGTAGTTGAATTATGTGTCATGTTTTTTTTTTGGCATCAATTTATAATTAACATACTTAGTTTAGAAATTTTGGTGTACCATAGGTTTCTAACAATGTCTATAGCTAGATCTCCAAAATCAACTAACTTATAGATTCAACGAATGTCGGAAAACATGCCATTATGTGATCCTTAAGGGTTTGACATCATATACTGAAAGGGATAGAACCAATGTCTTAATTACAAAGTGCTTACAACCATAACTCGGGTGTGAGGAGTTATTTCAGTCAGATGATAGTTTGATTGCCAGGTCACCTACTAGCCAACTTAACATAGATTTTGAGTCATGCCTAAACTAGTTTGAATTGTTAGGCTATAGGCATTTTCCTTTGATTTTGGGCGGGAAACTTGTTCAATGTCGAATTTCAAGAAAAATCAAATACAAAGGAAAACTAAACAAAATGACCTCATGGCATGATCTTCAAGGTTTTTTCGACATCATCATGTTGACATCATCTATTCAACATGTCCCTTGTAGATAATGCCATGTGTCACCTAAAACTGGGCTATTCTAGCAAATGAAAAATCCAAATTTGCATGTTATGAGTCCCAAATCTTGGATACCATGTCAGACTATGTTGACATCATCTTGCTACCGTGCTTGTCACTTCATTATCTTTCTCCTCTTCACTAGTCAATGGAAGTGTACAATGTGTCATACCATCATTGGTCCACACTATTGTATGTTGTATTCTAGAAGTTACGTCAATAAGGATACCTCCTAACTAGGCCAAAGGCCTGACTGACATGACTTTCTCATAAATCCTCCTAAGTCTGAAACTTCTTTTACATAGAAATTTCTTGCAAAACACAACGTCTATGTAGAACCTTGAGGCCTAGAACTTTGCAAAAAACTTCAACTAGTCATAACTCCATCATCCATTGTAGTTTTTTAGGTAGCCTTGTATAATTGGAAAGGTCTTTCCAAGGTTTATCAAGTTGAGCACATTGTAAAGGAAAATTAGTAGAACAACTAAGATAGAAGTGCCTTAAAATACTATTGATAAGAATTTGATCATTATATTTTTTTTTTCATCCATCTCGATGCATTTGGAGTAGAAACAATGGAGGAATCATCTCACAGGACCATTTTTACCGAAAGGACCCCGTTTGGCAAAGCAGGGTCTGAAACATTCTATGAGCGTTTTGAGGAATCAAGAAACGTTTTTTGGGGGTAAATATTTCCCGAATAAGAACTAATCCTTTTCATTCTATTCTACATACAAAGAGCATTCCAACAGTGCAAGTATCATGTCAATCGGAGTCTGTATGCAAAAGTTATGCCACTCATAATTTGACCTTCTTGTTTTAACAACTATAGTCTGGGAGGACACCACGTCAGCCCCCATTATTCATGGAAAATAGGATAGGCACCTATTTTTTATGTAAAAGAATCTACAACAATCTATTTTGTAAGTCTAGTTAAGAGTTGATGCAGTCAAACTTAACCACTAGTAGGCTATTGAGCTATGTTATAATCGAGCCACTAGGAAGAGAGGCATTCCATTATTTCGAGAGAATTTTGTTCCATTGTTGAAAAAGGATAGAAATGAGAGATGGGAACTAGAGAACACAGAGAGTATATGTGAATTGTAGCAGCCCACAGGCCAGAAACATTATTTCTTTGTATTTGTAGCCATATTTCCAGACAAAGAAAGAGAGGGAAGCGGCCTCACCTTCCAGCTGGGTTTTCTCCCGAAATGGTTTCCGAGAGAGAATATCTTGTGTATTATGTGTGTGTGAGCTTATTTTTCATTCTCTATTTTTCTTCTTAATTTACTATTACATGCATGCACTAATTATAATTAATCTTACAGATCTAGAAATTGGTTGTTAAAGCAGAGCAACATCATCACCAAGGAATGTAGTTCACTAAAATCAAAATTTCAGACAAGTTTACCCATATTATGATGGAACTTAATGCAACTGATATTATTGTGTTGTAGTAGCTACAACCACCCTCCAAAATTTTTTCCTACACAAATTTCAAAGCCTCCCTTGAATAGTTTCACTTCATGACCACACACACCCAGGTTCATTCTGTGAGCTCGTGTGAGTCTTTATATTCACTTTGGTTTCTCATTGCACCAAAGTCTCTGCATGCTCATGTCCAAGTCATTCTTGTGATCGTGTTCTTGTTATTCTCAAAATCTTTGCTTCATATGTGTTTATTGTGTTCACCATGAAGGCATCTATCACACTCACACACAGAGTGAAATTCACTGTCGTGCATGTGTCATCTTGATCATGAACGATCAATCACGAGTGTCACACTTGTTTCTTGCACCATCGGTCAGTCATGTTGAACATGTGTGTTTGGATGGTTTGTTTGTTTTGTCAACAAGTCATGCAAGTGTGTGTTCACATGTTCAGCTATGCATCTTTCAACTGTTCACACACTTAGTCACTTTTTCTGAAGTTCTAACGACACCGACAGCCAAACCATCACCCTAATTTCAACTCAATCGACTGTCAACCAAAACAACAGAGAAGCACTAAGCTAGTCCTTTCAAGTTGCACTTCCCACAAGAAAATCAATAAACTCTCATGCTGGTCACCTATACAGTCGGGCCCGACATTCACCCTGGGACTCACTCCTCTAAACAATTGCACAAAGGCCATTGGCCTCACTCGTTCAATTGACAGAGAAGATTGCATAAATAGGTTGGACATACACCAAGTGCACATCCTTGTCTCCTTCATAAAGTTGCACAGTTTTCCTAGTCAGTCATTTGGACAGTCAACCGACCGTTCGCCTCAGAAATTACGTAGTTCTCATGAGCAGGCCTTTTGCTCCCCATCAGTCAGCTCAACTTAGAAATTACGCATGGGTGATCAGCAGGCTGGCCTCCTGGCCTCAATCTAGTTTTCCCTACCATCAATGCCTAGCAACAAACTGCCTATTCCCTCTAGGAATTATGGAGTTTTCGCTGCCAATGACTAAGCACCCAACTCGCAACTCCCTTGAGGAATTTCACAGTTCTGACTCTCGGTGACCCCATTAGCCAACTAGCACTTCTCTCTAGGAATTGCATAGTTCTGGCTGCGAGTCTCTAGGGCAGTTCCCCAGAAAAACTGCGCAATCCCTCCCTCCTAACCCTTCCTGTAGCCTGACCCGTTCCTCTGGAAAATTTTGCAAATATGGCTATCTAGCCCCTGTTGACTATTTGTTTCAGAAAATGCACAGAGCATGCCTATCGTTCCTTCCTGCAACCTGGTTTCTCCCTCCCAAAACATGCCCAATTTTGCCACCCAGTTGAGCCAGACCTTGCAAACATTCACTGTCGACTCAGATTATTTGTTTCCATCTCTTAGTGACTCTTGCGTAGTTTTCATCAGCAGTTTCCCGAAGCCATCATCCCACATCACAGCCCTATTGCCTCTCCTAGTCATTGGCATTTGAATGATCATGTTTCATCATATACTAGGAGGTTTTATGTTTCATGTCATCTCCTCACGAGTGACTATAGGTATAGGTACACCAAGAAACATGTCAAAACGATGAACGAGATGAATGGAGGGAGCACATACAGATGGACAAGTTCACCAATGGACGAACAAATGAAGCATGCGAAGCAGACAAACGTGAGGAACATGCACCTTCACGAACGAGTGAGCCTGTCAATCCTTCCATCATGAAAGTAAGGAACAACATGCTAAAGCTTCATTAAGTGAACCAAGGACCAGCGAAGACTCCGCGCACTTCGCCATGTGGAGGTGAAGCTATGATACACCATGAAGACATCCATCACTCAGTAGCACTATAGCTCGGCATGCACTCCAGCAACAACACGAATGTACCAGCATTGTCATGTCAAGTCATGTCGATTCAAGTCATGAGCCATGTTGGCCACATCTCCACCATGGGCTTTTTGTCAATAAATTTGATGTAACATGGAAGTCCAAGAGGCCCACTTGTTGAACATAGAGTCATGCAAGTCGAAAAGTGATGGAATTCGAATGGTCATGAGGGTAGCTAAACAACCACAAGGGTCAGCTTCACCCTTGGATATAAATACCCCCCTCATTTGTACATGAAAATATTTTTCAGCTCATCTCCTCCCACATAGCCAAGAGAGTTTGTAATATTTTCTTTGAGGAGTAAGTAGTGGCTCCGACGCCCCACTGACGGGGTTAGTGATGTATGGTGTAATGATGTGTCTTGGAACTTTTTCTTAATTCAGAAGCATGTTAACAGGACAACACGTTTTCACACACGTATTGTATTTGTTGTAAGACTGATCTTTAACACCTGTAATGCATGTTGCTTTAACCTGTGTTCTACATCTGAATTGATTCATTTGTTGAAATGCATAGTCTATTAATGGAAATGTGTTGTATATGTTGTTAATTTTGTCTCATCTATTTCAACTGCTCTACCAGAAATCAGATAAACCTTTCACATGAACCTTGTTGCAACAACAGTTGCACTCATTCAGACTGGTCCATGAGTTTTGTACGCATTATCTTACCTTGTATGTTGTGACTTGCGAATCTGAGGGGGCTGCCCCACTAGAAGCTGTGTATTTCCATTTGTGTTGTGTGTTCCTAGTCGAGTTGGGACTGATCCCTTCCAACCTAGAACTCACCTTCACCTTCTTGCCCTCAAAATGAAAGAACTATTGACAGAAGACACTTACACTCACTAGGGATGCAAACCTCACTTCTCAAAGGAAAAGAGAACCACTATCCTCTACTGATAAGCAAGAGTTGAGGAAAATCCTTAAGACAATGGCAACCGGCCCATCATACCGGATGGGAATCACATACCAAACAATGTGAGTTATAGTTGGGACTTCATACAAGGGTGATCCCTTGAATGTTGGCAGGTCCAACACTATCAACATTTCTGGTGCTAGAAGGAGGGAAACCAGTTGTACATGGCTGAAATTCCCCTCACACTCATTCAACAAACATCTGGTCAAGGCAGTAACTCACAATCTCTCTCACCTACACGTGACTCAATACTTGGTTACTCCTCACCTCCCAGTGTTGAGCATGAAACTTTAGATCAACACCTTTGCTCCATTCATCCCATCACTCGCTAGTTCCTGAAAGTAATTTAACGGATCCCAGATAGACAACATCTTCCATGCGCAACAAGGAAGCCAAAGGTCACTCACACGAGTGTTGTTGTATCATCAGTCAAAAAATAAACCCTTACCGCACTTGAAGGTCTAAGAGAATCTATTAAATATGAAAATAAATCTCCCATCCTCTGAAAAAGTGAACAAGGAACTCTTGTGATCTCAGGATCAGACTTTGGTGTAGGAAGAAAAGGGGAAGGCAGCAGAGGAGGTGGAGGCATAGGTGAATCAACAGACTCAGAGTTGGAAACATCAGACTCCAAATGAGAGGAAGAGTATGAAGAAGATGAAAATATGGCTGACCCAAATCTTGAATAGATTACTTAAGGACCATTGGGCCTCCCAACCATCTTGCATAAGATGCTTAAGCGAGCAGAGGGAATGAATGTTAAGTTCGATATTGACAGCACGGTAAAGGCGGAATACGACCTAGAAAACTTCTACCTATAGCTGCAGACCCTCGAGGTGCGTTATGATGATGTCACATGTAGATTGTTTCCATGTAGCTTGGTTGGTCACACAGCTGCTTGGTATCAAAACCTTCAACTGAACTCTATACACAACTGGGTCATATACAAAAGCATATTCCTTGAGAAGTTTGCTGATGACAAGACCCCAACCATGCTACTAAAAGAGTTGGGAAGCCTCAAGATGGAGGGAAAAGAGAAAGTGAAAGATTTCAATCAGAGGTTTACATGTATATTGAACAAGTTCCTAGCAGACACTAAGCCTCATAACTACATCACCACTGATTACTACATGTCCGCACTACCAACCAACATTGTGTAGTTTGTCAAGTGAGCTACAAGACCGACACTATTGGAAAACTATGAAGAGGCTATCATTATTGAGAAAGATCTGCTTGTAGTTGGAGTCCTCAAGGATGATGAATCAATGAAGTTCTCCAAGGATGTGAGAAGGAAGTCCCAAGAAATGATGAGCAAGGGTAGAGATAAGGAAGCAACTGATATTGAGATGCTCACTCTCCTTATCCAGAGCTTGACCACTGAAATCTCCGAACTCAAACAACATGAAACAGAGAATTTTGCAAGTAGTCACCCGCATAGGTAGAGACAAGCAAGAAGCTCATCCAGCAATGACCTGTTGATTTCAAAAATTGCACAGAAGCATGTGTTCCAGCTCGAACGGTGTCCGGATCCTAAGTTTTGTTCTTTCCACAGAGAATGTCATCCCAAGAAATTTTTTTTGGATTGGTAGAGAGTCACAAATTATTTCTACAATCATACACTCAATGTGCAAAGCAGGATGTAGGAGCAGACAAAAGAAACTGAAAATGATCAAGAGGTTACACCTGATGAGCTATTAAGCTCTAAGCATGAGGTGAACATGTATCAGTGCTCACGAATGAACACTGAGAAGAAGCCCTCGAAGCAAACTGATCATCACAACCTTAGAAGTAAAGGGGTTCCCCCTACACTTGGGGAGATGCAATAAAAGATTATATTGCTAGTAAGGGAGACTAGTCCACCCACCGCCTAGAAGCAGAAAACACAAAGCAAGACAAGGAAGATAGCAACAGATAAGGTTACATCTATGAGATACAAGTTGTGAAACACTCTGCCAGACAACATGAACATCCATTCCACCATGGACACCTTTGTGAGTCAACCACCTATGGACTACAACATTGTTGATGTCATGAAGAAAACTCAAGTGAACATCAGTTCGTTCGAGTTGGTTAAGATCTAAAGTCAGTGAGATATCCTCTTGCGTGCTTTTCGACAAACAACAACAGAAAGTGTATCCTATAACAGCCAATGAGCAAGCACACCTCCCGGATCACTTTCCACAGTGCTCAATACACTTGCGATAGAACAAGAAAACTCAGGTTTCCCTCCATTCCTACTTTTATTGCAAGTTTTTAACTACAATGTTCACAATTGCTTGATTGATTCTGGCACGGTAGCCAACATCATGCCACTCACCATTGCTAAGAAGATCAATGCACAATGGAAGGAGACATCCGCGTGAATCATCCAACTTGATCGAACATTGGTACCAACCATTGGTAAACTATGGGATGTGAACATCTAAATATCCCATGAGAATCGAGTCCACCAATGCATCAACATAGTTGTTATGGACATACCAGAATCATATGGTCTATTACTCAGCAGAGACTGGTCCAACAAGCTAGAAGGATATTTCGCTACAGACTGGTCTCACAAGTGGCTTCCATACAAGGGCAAGTGCAACCAAATCTAGGTAGAATCTGAGCAATATATGAAGCATAATGTCACTCCCATCAATGGCGAGAATGAACCATTGGCTCTCACAGAACTCATGTTCGGAAATATTACACAACATTTTGTCACTATCCTTGTACTCCCTATTCCACAATCTTGGAGGACCTCTATAGTGCACCCTATATTCTTTCCCATCATGAAGAAACTCCCATTATGTCCCTCTTCATGAGTCGAATGATTCCCTTTTAAATCATTTCCCAAGAATCTTTGTTTTACCCCAGTTTACAAGACCGATGCTAATGACGAATTTCCTGCTCACACCGATTTTCGGAGATTAAAATCAGGACTAGTGTTGTATGGAGCTATTGAGCCTTTTCTGAGTCACACTGATCCTCTTTTGGTAACTTTGTTAAATATGGAGTCGAAGCTTCCAGGTCTAGAAGCTTCATAACGGAAGACTGGTAAATGGTTGGGCTGGATGGAGTTGAGGAAGTCAATTTGGGCTTCTTTCCCCTACTAGGATGGAACCAACCCAAGAGATAAAGCCTTCTCCCATGATAAGAGGAACCATATCACCTCTATCTAAGCTATATAAAGCCCTCCTTTTACAATCTTCACTAGTTTTTTAGTATTAGTATTTTTGGAGCCTGAATAATTAGCAAGACATCCATAGTTTGTAGCACTCTAGTCTATGTTGGAGGGAGAATAGTGTGTTTGGTTTGAGACTAAAGGGAAGAAGCCTTAAAACTTCTATTGTTGGGGATATCCATGAGATGCTTACGGAAGTGTGGGAACCCAGATATGTTGGAGGAGACTAGCAATGTCAAGGGATTGGCTGTAATCTCTTTCTAAAATTATGTGAATACAACTATTGATTGATTTCTTACATTGAAGTGTTATCATACATTTGATGGCTTAATGTTCCTTGAACTATTAAGTAGGCTGAATTAAATTTGTATGCTATCACGTTTGTTGTTGTTGTTTGTTTGCTTGTTTCGAGTATTCAAAGGAAGGAAACAGAAATTAGTTGGAGTAAGGAAGCAGGATCATCATCAAGCATAATAGGGTTCTAGGAGGTAGGCCCTCTTATTTGATTCTAGCTTAAGGAATTTTTCCATATTTTGTTTGTTCATGGCTAGACCCACTCTCTCGAGCTAGAGGAATTGTTTGTGTCTACACTGAGAATTTACCTACACCACAAATTGGCAACTCCGTTGGGGAACCAATCCTTCTGTTTGATTGATTGTCATTTTATGGTTTTGTGTCAACGTTTCTAGTATCACCATTTCCCTTTAGTGTTCTCTACCGTGCCTAGTTTACTGCTTCGAGCCTGAAATTTACAGTGGCAAGTTTGGTTTTAGCCTTTGAAAATTTTTATTTTTTTCCTTGAATCCTCAGTCAGCACATTTATTTTTCTGACAGTCACACCGATCAATGCAAGTTTCTCTAAAATAGTCAAACCGACTCCCTTCTGGTGCTTGTTTTCAGTTAGGAAGTCGCGTTGATTCCTGTAGGTGAAGATCAAGGTTTCCTCTAGATCTTAACTAGTGTATCTTTCCCTTTTCATTTCTGTGTCTTATTTTGTTCTGACTGTATTCTCCCTAACTCGAAAGCTCCATTAGCTTGGTTTATATGCTTGTTTGGTTTTCCTTTTCTTCACCTAGTTCCTTGCATCCTTGGATGGTTTGTAGCCCGAGGGCATCTAGGTCGCCATCCATTCACCTGTTTGTGTGCTCAGCAAGTCAAGTTGTTAGTTAAGTTTCTCCTTCCATTTCGTTTTTAGTCCTTTTTGTTGCTTTTATTTCCATTTAACAAGTTTTAAAAGATTTGTTTGTTGATTAAGCATCTCTTTTTGGGCATAGATCACATTGATCATCTTCTTTTTCGTTGAGTCTTTGAATCATTAGTTTGGAAGGAATTCTCTTTTCTGCTTTGCATTTACTTGAGGTTGATTGTTTTGAAAAATATTCATTGAAGTATTTGTGAAAGATTCATTTTATCATTTCATTGAAAACTACATAATTCTAGTTTGATGAATCAATATGTGACATTAGTTAGCATCATTGAAGACTAGAGTTGCATCATCATTTGGATTGGAAAATAAATGAATTCTCTTTACTAGTGAAAGGACTACTTAAAGTGTGTTTGATAGGAAATATAAGAATTGGAAAGAGTTTTCATGATTTTGTTTTCAAAAAGCAAAATAGTGAAAAGGTCATTTTTCTTTCAATTGCTTGTTTGTTGCATTGAGTGTGTTTTCTACTCTCATTAGTGTACACAATTCATCAAATTGAAAGGGTATTGTCTCATTTAGCTGCATATTAGATTTCTTCGAGTCACAACGATAAGGCCTGAAAACCGAGACATAATTTCAACGTAAACTCTAAAATGTATTCAATTAACCTATAGGCTCATTTGAAACCTAACGATCACATTTTCAAGGTATAGGCTAGAGACATGTTCCAACATCTTTAAACCTAGCAGTTGTCATTTGCTTCAGCACTAGATAGAGCCAATATGGACTTGTGCTCCCCGTACCATCGCGTATATAAAGGGTGTTAGTGTCATTATCTACACACTTCCATCGGGGATCAAACTTTTCTGTTTTCATTTCCATTTTAGGGATCCCATACTGAAATTTTACATCATTTCATTAGGTCATGTGAAACTGATCCACCGATGGTTGTCTTCTCTTCAGAAAATCTAAATTTCTCCCTCATAGAGTATACATGTTGACCCTTCTTCAGGTTGTCTTCAGTTATGGTTTCATGGTGAAATTGCAATCATGCTTTCATTAGGTCATAGGGCATGTTTCATTAGGTCTTAGGGTTTCACCTCCAAGGTCAAGATGCCTAATTTGAAAGTGTAAATAAAGGTCAGCAAGGGTATGAGGATGAAAAATAAGTCATGCATGATGGCTTGTAGGTCATACACTATATCATTATATTTTAATAAAATGTAATTTTCAATTCAAAAACATGTTTTTGAGGTGAAAACACAGTATTTTGAGTTAATTTGTATTTCTTATGTAATTTTAAGTCACTTTATGTAATAAATGATCCCAGCTGCATCAGAGCATCTCTCTATGCTACAAGACAAAGAAACATTGTAGAAATCAGTTCAAGTTGAGCATTATCCACTGGAAAAGAAACAAATAAGGAAAGGTACTAAAAACAGAGTTTTGAGAAAGGGTAAGAAGCAATAGAAAGTGGGATTTTCAACTAAAAAATCAAAATTTACTCCTATATAAGGCCTCACATTTCATTTTCAAGTTCATCATTCTCATTTAGCAAGCAAGGAGTCAAAAAGTGAGAAGAAGAGGAAAGGTTGAGTGAGTTTTGGGCGAAGGAGATTTGGCGCTGCGCTTCTGGAGAGTGGCGCTGTGTGTTTTTGGCTCGGCTCTACATGTCTAGAGAATTTCCCAGAGTAAAATTACACGGTGCTACGGTTCTGGAAGTGGTGCTGGGCGTTTGTCTAGTGGTGTTGCGCGTTTAGAAAAAGGGCTAGAAAGACCTCTAAACTTCAACAAACTTCAAATTTTCCCTCTCTTACCTACATACAAGTAAGTGGTCCTCCTATTGTTGGTTTCCAATTCAATTTTCAAACATAATTTCCCTTGGTTATGTCCAAACCCTAAATTTTCCCCTAGTTATGCGTAAAACCCTAAACCCCCATTGTTTCTCCTATCACCTATCACTACAACTCTAAACTCTTTCCCTATCCTTATTTCTCTATCCCTATTCCATAACATCCCTATCCTTTATCCCTCTTCCCAAAGGGAAATTTCTCAACAAAAACAAGCCCTCCCTCAATTTTTTATAATTCATACACCCTCATTCATTTTCTAGACAATAAGGTCATCTCCCATCCCCTCACTCCTAAAACACTTTCACTCATTCCCTTCATACAACCTCAAGCCTTGCAAACATGTACAAAGAGGACCAAGACTATGAGGAGGAGGAAAACACCAGCAGTGACACCTCAGCAGATAAAGCTAGGAATCAGAGAAAACCACACAAGGGAGGAAAAATTCTCAGAGAAGAGCCATCGAACCTTAGAGAATTGTAGGCCTCTCAGTTGGCTGTCACTTGTTTCATATATCTTGGCTGCTATGAGTTCTATGAGAAGATAGAGAGAGTTCAATACCACCCTAAGCTCACTAGACCTTCTGTAGCTCATCTTTAGGACAACAGGGTGACTCTTTCTCGGGTGACATTCACATTCTCACCTTCCATCATTGCAAATGCCACCAAGATTACGAATGTAGGGGAGAAGTGGTACAAGGCCCAAGACCTAGATGAACACTATTATGAGCCTTATATCAAACCCCGCTACAGAAATGAGGTGAAAAGACTTTTTCCTTTTAGATTTCTTGAAGACAACTATGTCCCCATGATGAAAATCATCATGAAATATTTCACTTGTGAGGATAGATTTTCCAGGTTGTACACCTATCACATCAGGATCCACATGCATTTTACCATGGTGAGGATGTTAAAATTCCCTTATTTCTTATTCAGGAATATTGAGAATATGGTCCACTTTGTGCATAAGAAGCCACACCCCCGGTAGATGAGTAGTCTCTATCATTATTCCCTAATAACTATGATTGTGCTTCATCATCTCAGTCTCCTCAACATCTGTTGGGAGACATTTATTGCTCATGACATCTTAATGGGTCCTCAAATTCCTACACCAGTGTCTCAAGAAGTAGGGGAACCTTCTAGCGGTGATAAAGTGAAAACAGATAAGGAGGCTAAAGAGATTAGAACTACTAAGGTGCTAGGGACTTACATGACATATCAGGGGGGTACAAGGAGATTATTTGCATCCAATAGGCAAGTTTTTGCTCACGGGATGTGGAAGTAACGTTGCCTTCTTCATCAACCCATAGGAAAATGCTTGCTCTACAGGATGTGGAAGGGGCTTTCTCTTCTTCGTCAATTCAGTAGGTACAGGTGCAGCAACTGCACAAAGGGCAAGAAAAGATGCCGAAGGAGAGTGTTGATGATTAGGAGAAAGAGAGGGACTTTCATCTGATAGAGAATTATGAGTTAGAGCAGTCTTATATCCATCATGGCATGGAAATAATTGACTTAGAGGCTCAGGACGAAGAAACAATAAAGGACGTCATCATACAAGAAAAGGAGGCTCAAGTCCAAGCTTTGATGGACAATTTGGAGACAGCCAAGTATGTCATCACATATCTGGAACAAGAAAACAAGTAGTTGAGTGACAAAAAAGTCCTCATGGAGTTAGAACTTCTCAAGGTAAAATGACAAAGTGACAAAGAGGCACAGGTCACTTTGACTCCAATTGAGAAGGAGATTGAAGATGATAGAGAGACTTGGCTTGAGAGAGTCAATTTGCACCTTCAGAAGCTATTGCAAAAGGCCAATAGAGACAATTAGATGATCATACACATGGCCTACCATTACAAGACCTGAAACAAGATTTGTAACATGAGGGACAAAAAGATGAAACCTAGGCTGAGGTGGGCTTTGAAAGGAGAAAAGGAGGAGGATAGGCTTAGGTTTCTTGCTGAAGCTTCCCTGGCTCATTAGGACACTTGATGATGGTGATTGTCACCAATTTTGGGCAAGATTTGAATAATTTTTGTCACTTGCAAATTTTGAAATTTTACACACAGGAAATCTACCTCAACGAGCAGTGCCATTGGCATTGCGCTTTTACTAGGGGAACCCAATGGAGAAATGGTTTGCATTTTTGGATTTAGAGTGATTACGACATCCAATCTATGGATTTTCCATGTTTTTGGGGTGGAATTAGTTGACCAAAAGGTTAAAAAATACCCTAAAAAGACCTTTCTACCACTTGTTGGACACACAGAAGCAGTCTTGGGAGAATCACGTTTTTAGGGATCAAATGAGCTTCAAATGCAAAAATGCCAAATGTTTTGGAGTGTAAACTTGAAGACAATTCCAATGAGCTATCGTGGGCTCAATTGGGATTTTGGGAAGGCCTCCAAAAGGGACCTGCAAGTGGTGCTATGTGTTGGGCCAGTGGCGTTGTGTGTAAGGAAGTTTTTGCACAGGATTGCTAGTTTTCCATTTTTTTATTGTGTTCATTGATTTTCTCTCATGGAGGATGTTTTACCACTGTAAGTTATGACTTGGAATGTAAATATGATGGATAATTAGTAGTATAGGGTAGATTCATTATATTAAAAGTCATTTTGAGCACAAATGAATCAGTTTCCTCACTTTTAGAGGCAAGTTGTTAAGATGCCTAGATTCCACTTTCTTGTTCAATGTTGGTTAGATTAGCTCCTCACCTTGTGGAGTTGACCCCTGAGGATGGGAAGAGGTTGAATTCATGTCCATATATTATTATTCTTTCCCATTATAAAGTGTTGGACTCAACTGGATGCTCAAACCTTGATTGTACATCATTTTGTAGCAGTTTAACAGGAGATTAATAAGAATTGCAGCTATTTTATTGGATCCATGTGGTATGGAGGTTTTGTATAGTTTCTTATTATGTGATCATATTTTAATGTGTTTTGTATAATTTGTTAATCATTTCATTTCTTCTAAGTCAATGCTTGCAAGTTGGATAGGAAAAATTCATTACATCAGTTCTCTACTTTGGGAAAACATTCACCATTTCATGTTTCTACAGTCTAGGAAGGATCCATGGTTTTCACATGCTCTTCTTAGCTTCTCACCAGTCTAAAAAATCTCACCCTATCAAGCCCTAGATTTCTAAACCTTATGCCTACCTTTCCCCATAGAACACCCTGCAATTCTGACCTAATTCCCTAGCCCTAATCTGTCCAACACCTCTTGATCCGGAAAAACCCCTTCAAAATCCAATCAAAACTTCTTCCATGATACCTAGCCTAATATCCTTTACTTGATCCAGTCATCTTGGCTAAAATCATTACAGAGAAATCCCTCTCTCGGCCTAGTAGGGCTAGCTACTTGGCTAAGCATGGTTTGTGGTTACCCTTGCATTGCCTTCCTTCAGCTTGAGGTTCAATCCAAGTGATAACAAAGTGGCGACCATACTGGGGAACGAAAGACTAATCACCCCGATAATATCTTTCATTTGAATTCTTAAGCTTATGGATGATGAGTTTTAGAATTTACTAGAGTGAATTGGAAATTTGTAAAGAGATATATAAAACTTCGAAATTTTAGCACACTGGCTTTGAGAAAGTACACTAGGGCCATTCTAGATCCAAACCTTACCCTAGTAGTGGATAATCGCAATCTGATTTCAAGAAGACTCAAAAGACAAGAATGTTCAGTCAGTCCCACACCTTCAATAAAATTATATTCTTGCCTTGATGAGTGTTTTTTTAGAAGACCGTCCTTTTGATTTGTCGTTTGACCTATCCCTATTTAGAACTAGGCTTGAAAGTGCACTTGACGACACAGTTCTAGATCTAGAGTTTATTGTAGGTCTCGAAGTCAAAAAGGCCAACTAGTCAATTGATGAGTATATTCTAAATTCCCATCATTCATCCCTTACTACTGCTAAGATCCCCTAGCTTTCTGAGTCGGTGTCCACTACCCTTAGTTCATCATTATTCCCTTAAACCTCTGAAGTTCATTCCCCACCTCCATTTATACGTTCATTTCCCTATCAAACTACCATTCCCCATCAATCACCTATTACTCCCAGTTCTCCATCAAATACTGCATCAACTCCTAGTAGCCCAATCCTTGCCTTAAATCCACCTTGATTTATGGCTTCCCGGTATGCACCCCTTGTTTTACCTCAGAATCTTGGTGCCATGCCTGTTGATTATCAAACCAAGATACTTTTCTTTGCTGCTACTCAAACCATTATAACTCAGCAATATGTTGATAAAATGAATGATTTTATTGACCTCCATGAAGTAGATATTGAAGATGTGATGATGAGATTGTTTGTACAAAGCTTTGGAGGTGAAGCTCGAAAATGGTTCAGAGCTTTACCAGCATCTTCTATCACCACTTTACGAATCCTCCATAGGCAATTCCTGGACTAGTGGGAGGTGAAGAAGAATCCACTTGAGATTTTTTCTGAGTATGAGAACTTCAAAAGAAATGTCGCCGAGAGTGTGCAAGACTATTGTGTGAGGTTTAATGCATTATACAATTTTATTCCTGCCAACATTAAACCACTAGAGTGATTGGCTTTTCTCAAGTGGCATATCAGTTGTGAGAATGTGATCCTACCATAGTAGAAGACATCCAAAAGAATGTTGTGACTGAAGAAGCGAAATTATTGGCCAAAAGAGCGAGAATGAGATCTAGGAAAAGTGTGACCATAAAATAAGAAGCATCTACTTCAGATGTAAATATGGATACATTGATTCGAATAGTGGAGAGGATGGTTGACTAGTTAACAATCACAGATAGACCTGAAACACCAATCCAGAATCCAAGTTTTAGAGGATAGAAGCAGCCCCAATTCTGAATCAAGCAGAGAGAACAAAAGGCACTAGAGCAATGAGCACAACAATGGTAGATCAGAAGTTCCTTACAACAAAATTATGTTCAAGTAATGGAAATAGAAGATGATGAAGATCGAGTAATTGAAACAAATAACTTTTTCATTGTTGATGGTATACCTTGATTTTTGACAAAAGATGAAGAATACACAAAATTTCCAGACATTCAAAGGGATGAGGATTAGATCTTAGCAAATGCTGTGGTTTTGGAGGTTGAATCTGATTATTATTAGTGTGGTTATATGAATGCTTTGACTGCACACCAGAGGTAGTACTGTTTAAGAAGTAGAGATGTACCGATCAATCCCATTTAGAAAAGAAAAGATGTGTAATCCAAGAATGATTCCCAAAACACTCAGAAGAAAGGGAAAGAGCTTGCTGATCCGAATCCCATTAAGGTACCCTCAACAAGTATCACTGCAAACGAGAAGAACAATCAGCAAAAAGATAGTGTAGCAAAAGAGAAAGCAGATAAGAAGGACATTGGTGCCAAACATGTATAAAAAGTTTCATCCTTTAATCTAGAAAGTGAAACTTCTAAATTAAAAGTGTCCATTCCTTTGACTGAACTGGTTAAGAATAGCAATTATAAACACCATGTATCTAGAATATTGCAAATAGATCCTTTATTAGACATGGTGAATGTCGAGGATGATCATTTTGAACTCATTTTTGGTCCAGCCATAGAAGGTCATCCTGAAGATAGGAAAGTTCCTCCCTTTTATCTGAGTCTTAGATTGCATGAGTACATTCTCCATAATGCTATGTTGGATTTTGGAGCTTCCCACATTTTGATGCCTAAAGTCATTATGGAAAATTTGGGCCTAGATATCACCTAGAAATATCATGATTTATACTCCTTTGGCTTTGGTAGACTTTGTTTCATTGGTCTCATCAAAGATTTGGTGGTTTCTTTAGATCAAATCCCAGCCAAAAATGTCTTGATGGATGGTAGTTGCTGATATACCGCCTCGATTTGGTATGCTCTTATCTAGGTCGTGGGGTGCTAAAATAAAAGGCACTTTACAACTTGACTTCTCTTATGTTACCATCCATGTTTTCGGTCAATTGAGGAAGTTGTACTGGGAAGAGAAAATGAAGTACATGATCACTAGTAAAGAGAAGCCTGTGAATCATCCAATAAATGTTGTGCATACTGCTTTATAGTCCTTTGTTTTGTACTCTGATAGTGAATTGAATGATGTAGATATTCAAATTTTAGAATTAGATGATGTACCACAAATTTCCAAGAATTTTAGAGCAGTTCTTAATCAAGAAAAAGAAAAAATAGCAAGTTCTTTTGAGCAGCCTACTGAACAGCAAAAGGTTAGTGAAGAGAAGAAAAATGAATTAATCAGCAAAGGTAAGGTAGAGAAGGAGACATAATTTCAGCATCTAGAAGATGAAGCCAGCCATTGGAGCATGGACTTCGATGGCGCTATGGGTAAGGATAGTGCTAGTATTGGAATTTGGATTCGAAACCTTGCTTTCAAGCCTACCAAAGTCCCAAGTTATGTTAGAGTATGTTCTTACAAGCTAGCTTTTGATTGCTCTAATAATGAAGTAGAGTATGAAGTTTTGATTACAAGTCTTAAAATTTTGAAGAAACTAGATGCGAAAAGGATTTCCATTTATGGTGACTCAGAGTTAGTGATTAAACAAGTAAAAGGAGAATATCAAGCAAAACACCCGTGGATGAAATCCTATAGAAATGTTGTTCTAGATATTTTGAAGATGTTCCCTGAATATACCTTGGAAGCAATACCCTAGACTCAAAACATCATTGCAGATTCACTCGCCACTGTGTCTAGCAATTTGAAGATTCCAATGAATTCTAGTAACAAATTTGAAATTCATGTCAAACATAGGTCTGCTATTTCTGATAATTTGAGGAATTCACAAGTGTTCTTGGATGATAATGAAATTAATGCCTTTTTTCAGAATGAAGGAAAGTTTAAGAATGCTTCCATTGATGATGATTGTGATTCCGATGAACAATATATTGAGGTAAATCAGATGGAGGTTTTACAGTTGAAGGGATAATATTATTCCTAGAGGTCTCATACCTTTAGAGGAGTTTTTTGATCAGGATGATGTGGCAAGAAAACCAACGTTGGTTCCTACAGACAAAGGAGTTGAATATGTATTTATTGGAACAGTTAGCCATCCCAAGCTTGTAAAGTTATCAAAAGCATTGTCTCCCGAAGTAAAATCTAAGTATGTTAGATTACTTTCTAAATTTGTTGATGTTTTTGCTTGGGATTATTCAGATTTGAAAGTGTATGAAAAGGATATCATTCAGCATACTATTCCTATCAAGCCGAATCAAAAACCTTTCAGAAAAAAGTTTAGAAGAATCAATCGAAAGCTACTGCCATCCATCAAGAAAGAGGTAAATGGATTGTTTAAAGCTAGCATCATTGTTCCAATTATATTTTCTGATTGGATTTCAAATTTAGTCCCGGTATGAAAGAATACCAGAGAAATATGGTTGTGTATAGATTTCTAAAACCTCAACAAAGTGTCCTTAAATGATAACTACCCTCTTCCTAACATGGACCATATTTTGGAAAGAGTAGTTGGAGCATCATGGATGTCACTACTAGATGGTTACTCAAGCTATAATCAGGACTTGGTTCATGAAAAAGACCAAGACAAAACTGCCTTCACAACACCTTGAGGAACTTCTGAATATGCCAAAATGCCATTTAGATTGAAGAATACCAGACCCACTTTTTAGCGGGCGATGGACATAGCTTTTGCTGATGAGAAGATTGTTTTCTTGGTAGTTTATTTAGATGATTTGATAGTATTTTTTGGTTTTGATGATGAGAATTTTCACCACTTAAGGATTGTATTTTAGAAATGTAGGAAGTTCGAGATTTCTCTAAACCAGAAAAAGTGTCTTTTTTCTATGGATGAAGGTAATCTTCTTAGTCATATAATTTCTAAACATGGTATTCGCATTGATCCTTCAAGGGTGGAGGCAATCCAGCCTATAGACTTTCCACACAACAAAAAGGAGATTCAGGCTTTCAATGGTAAGATGAATTTCTTACATAGATTTATACCAAATTTTGTTGAGCATTTATGTGAAATAACTAATATGTTGAAAAAGGAAAACACTGTGAAATGGAAGATGCCATGAAATCATTCAACTTGGTAAAGTTTGATTTAACCACAGCCCCAGTCTTGATTCGTCTTGATTATACTCGCGATTTCATTATATTTTCATTTGCCTCTGAGCACACCATGGTTGTAGTATTGATGCAAAAGAGGGATCAAGTGGAGCAACCCATTGCTTTTCTTAGTACGAATTTTCGAGATGCTACCTTATGGTACAATATCATTGAAAAACAAGCGCTAGCTCTTATAAAATCATTGAAGGATTTCAAAGTTTACATTCTGCATTCACATACTATAGCATATGTTCCTAATGCAACAGTCAATGATGTTCTGATGCAAACTGATCCAAAGGGAAGAAGAGGTAAGTGGATAGCAACAATGTTGGAGTATGATATTGAGATTAACCTACCAAACTGATCAAAGGAAAAGGTTTGGTAAAACTAATGGCTAAATCAAATCTGCATGCTCTAGACAAAAATCTCATTGCAGCAATGTTAGAGGACGAAGATGGTAGCTCACTCATTCAGGTATCAAAAATGTTTCTTAAATCACCTTGGTATTCTGATATCATTTATGTTCTTCAACATCTTTCGCCACCTCTTGGAATATCAAGAAGTAAAGGTAGGTCACTAAAACTAAAGTCTACAAAATTCTGCATTTTAAATAGTGCTCTATATTGGAAAGACTCGAGAGGATTTCTTCTTAATTGTTTGGTTGAAGATGAAGCTCAGCAGGTAATGAATGATTGTCATAGAGGTGATTGTGGCTGTCATTTGTTTTGGAAAACAACAGCTAACAAAGTGTTGGGAGGAGGATATTATTGACCCACTTTGTTTTCATATTTATATAAGACAATTATGGGTAGCCATGAATGTCAAGTTTTTCAAGGAAAAAGGAAGTTGCTTCCTCTTCCTTTGAAGCCAGTTGAAGTAAACGCACCTTTCTAGTAGTTGGGATTTGATTTCATAGGGGGAATCCATCCTATAACATCAACAAAACACGGATGGATTTTGATAGCTATTGATTACTTCGCCAAGTGGATTGAGGCCATTCCTACAAGGCAAGCCACAAACATGTTAATTATCCAATTTTTAGAATCTAATATCTTGTCTCATTAGGGGTGCCCTCACAAGATTATAATAGCTAATGCAACAACATTTAAGTCCAAGAATATGGTTGAGTTTTACAACAAGTACAATATTACATTGGGTCATTCCACAGCATACTACCCGCAGGGTAATGGGTTGGCTGAGTCATCAAATAAATCCTTGGTGAACATTATCAAGAAAATGTTGGATGTAAACAAGAAGAATTGGCATCAAAAGCTTGTTAATGCCTTGTGGGCTAACATAGTGAGCAACAAGAAATCAATAGGTATGTCACCTTTTGAGTTGGTTTATGGTACTAATATAGTATTTCTTACATCACTTGCAGTCCCGGTCATGAGATTATTACAGGAAGCTGGAAGCGAAGAGGATGATATTCAGCACAAAATTAATCAAATGATTCACCTTCAGCAAACAAGAGAAGAGGTTTCCCTAAACACTTTCTGGTTGCAAGAGAAGATAAAGAAAATTTATGATAACAAAACTGAAGCAGAGAAGTTTCAGTTGGAAGATGTAGTGTTGCGGAGGGATGCACGGAATGAGTAAAAGGGAAATCATTGTAAGTTTGACAATTTATGGAAAGGACCATATAAAATCTCAGCTTATAGAGGACAGAATGCATTTTTGTTAAAGGAAATGGCTGGTCAGGAACGTTCAAGAGGGCCAGTGAATCGTAGGCTCCTGAAGCACTACCACTTTTGAGGTTGTTCCCTAAAGTTACTTCACCTTCATTGTATATACCAGTTTGCTTTTCCTTGCAAGGTTTCAAGTAGACTGTCATCTGAGCTTGGGCCCGAAGTGAAGGCTATAAATTTTGAATGATTTGTGTCAAGTTTGGTTGATTTGGTTTAGTCAAGTTTAGAGTCGGTTGTGAGTCAATTTTTAGTTTGTATGGAGTCATTTTTCACTTTTTTGTTTGTATTGACCGTATTTCCCAATGGATGAGGCACTTGGTCTACAATGTTCATGACACCTCCAAGGAGCTTCCATCCCCAACAAGGTTAGTGCTAGTGTCAGTATCTGCATACTTCCATCAAGGATCAAAATTTACTCTTCGCATTTTCATTTTAGGGGTCCCATACTGAAATTTTACATCATTTCATTAGGTCATGTCAAATTGATCCACTAATGGTTGCCTTCTCTTCAATAAATCTAAATTTATCCCTCATAGAGTATACTTGCTGATTCTTCTCCAAGTTGTCTTCGATTATGGTTTCATGGTCAATTTGCAATCATGCTTTCATTAGGTCATAGGGCATGTTTCATTAGGTATTAGGGTTTCATTTCCAAGGTCAATATGCATGATTTAAAAATGTAAATAAAGGTCAGAAAGGGTATGAGGATGATAAATAAGTCAGGCATGATGGCTTGTAGGTCATAGTCACTATATCATTATATTTTAACCAAATTTAATTTTCAATTTAAAAACATGTTTTTCAGGTGAAAACATAGTATTTTGAGTTAATTTGTATTTCCTATATAATTTTAAGTCACTTTATGTAATAATGATCCCAGCTACACCAGAGCATCTCTCCTTGCTACAAGACAGAGAAACACTGCAAAAATTAGTTCAAGTTCAACATTATCCACCTGAAATAAACAAAGAAGGAAATGCATTAAAAACAAAGTTTTGAGAAAGGGCAAGAAACATTAGAAAGTGGGTTTTTCAAGTGAAAAATAAAAATTTACTCCTATATAAGGCCTCACATTTCATTTTCAACTTCATCATTCTCATTTGGCAAGCAAGAAGTCAAAAAGTGAGAAGAAGAGGAAAGGTTGAGCGAGTTTTGGGTGAAGGAGAGTTGGCACTGCGCTTCTAGAGGGTGGCATTGTGCATTAGAAGACTGGAGTTGCGCATTTCAGTTAGTCAAGGTTGGTGCTACACATTGAGAACTTGGCACTACGCATTGAGGCCCGGTGCTGCGTGTCTGGAGAATTTCCCAGTATAAAATTACACTGCGCTGCACTTCTAGGAGTGGCGTTGCACGTTGTTATAGACATATTTGGGCACTTCAACCCCAATCCTATATGTCAATAAACTAGGTCTCTTTAACCCCTAAAATTTTTATTTCATACCCTAAAAGATCATGGTCAACTGATTACATCATTCCCCAAAAGTTCCACTTGAAAAACCATCCAGAACAGGCCAAAACTGGATGATACAAACTGCTCCACTATCAGGGTGTCATTCATACTAACTTCTACACTAGCCAGGTGAGATTCATACTAAAGACGCCTTCTATGGGGTGTGATGAGCGAGAATGGACAAATGTCTGAGACAATCTGCTAAGTGGATGCTCATGGAATCTTCTAGAAACTTCTCCTATGACACTTGCCTCTCTAAATTCACCCAGGGATGAGTAAGAGATCTAAGAAATATCCAAATGGAAGAAAGAACAACAAGTGGAATGACACTAATCAAAATCCCAAAGATGACTCACACCCTTGCAGACATCTATAAATGGATCCCTCATCTGAGAGATCTGGAGGCCAAAATTTTGTAATTTGCAAGGAAGTGTTGATAATTTGTCTTTGAGAAAGAGCATTGTATTGTTGGGTGATATTGCTTTTCATGAGGTGAAGAGCGCTTTGATGCTAGGAGGATGATGCTGGATCAGACAGCTGAGTTGTAATTTTCCCTTCATATTTAATAAAGTTCTTTGAGTTTTCCTCCATACAATTGTGTAATTGTGAATATTGTTATTTGTGAATGCCATTGTATGTTCATTGTACTTCTGATTCTACAATGCTTATGATATAATAGATCAAGATGCTTTGATGGTGTTTTGTTACTTTGTTTCTACAGGTATTCTCAAAGCAGGATAAGTAGGAGAGGTGTTACAGGTGTTATCACTCAGGTTGTCCCTAAGCTCCTGTAGGGATACAGCCGAGGTAACCACAAACCAATCTTTGGATTGGAGGTTCTAGCCCACCCGCAATCAGAGAGGGCTCTCTCTTAATGATTTAACTTTGTTGATGATGATTTTAGGCTAGTTGTCAGGTTCAGGGGTTTTGATTTTTTGTTTGGATGGAAGATGTATGCCAGTAAGAAAATTCCAAGCAGAGAGCAAGGTAAGGTGTGATAAGTTTTCAAACATTGGGCATGGAGTCATGGATTAAAGGCTTGCTATTGCGTTTTCTTTGGTCACAAGAGGCTTGTGGAGTGGGATAGCTACACATGAGACAATTATCAATTTGCTGAAAGGATGGAATGATGGTCAGGGATGAAAGGCAATTAAGAATCTTTCATCAAAACTGACAGGGAGGGGAAGTGAATGAATCGTTATCTAGGAGCAGTTAAGAATTCCTAAACTATCATTCATATGTGAAAGAAACAGCGTAAAAAAGATCATTTAAGTATGCATGTTCATAACTATTCCTGATGAAAACATGAAAAATTTGCAGAAATTGAGCCTAAGGTGCAGCTAAGAAAATCCTAAACAATTCTTCTTTTCTGCAATTTAGAGGGCTGATTTATGATAAAACAAACATGAAAAAAACTAACAGAGTTAAGAAATAATTATTGAACCATGTAGAAGCACAGGAATTCCACAATCACTCCTTGGCCAATTAAACACAGCGGACAGTTTCAGAATCCATGCTTTCAGCAGTCTTTGATTATAGAAAGCATCACAGTTACAGTGCGAGTCTCTGCTTGAGAGAAAGATCGGAATAACAAAGATCAAGCTACTGATCAACCAACCAACCCCTACTCCATTTTTCAGGGTGGTATATATAAGCAAAATATCTGAAGTCATTTATTACAATTGACCTAAATAGGTCTGTAGGGAAAATATTTTTCTAGAAACCTAATTGTTGCTGGAATTAAATGCAAGTAAGTCCTTTGGGCTGCGCTAGAGGCAGCTGAATCAAGTTGTGTTGATGAGGTGTCTTGTGTGACTTGGTGCAGTGGTTCTGTCATAATTGTGCATTGAGTTCTGGTCCACTGATCTTCTGTGAGTTTAATGTGTAATCATTTTCGCTGGTGAGCCTTCAATGCGTCTTCAATTGCTTCGTGACTTTCAAAGTTTTCGTTTTAATGTTGGATTTGCCTCGAGCCCTAAGAAAATATCCTCTGATACACTTTGCCGCTACATTGATGGTCTTCGCCGCTTCCTGATACTCTTTGACGTGCTTTCTGTCTGCATATTTGATATGATACTCTTTAATCCCTGTTCCTAGTCTCTCTCTGTCTTCAAATTCGTTTAATTTGGCAAAATCGGGCAATTTCGGGCTTTTTCAGTGAAAAAAGGGCCAAGGAATCAAAAGATTCCCTAAGATTCCCCAATATGGCTCATTTCCCATAGCGCTGCACGATTAGCGAATCACGCATCGTAAACTGCCTCTGTTTTTCATTCCGGAGCTCCAAAGCTCGACTTTCACGCTTGCACGTTTTTCCCTTTTTTTGGCTGCTGACATCAACATGACGTCAGCTATACGCCAACGAGGTGACATGGCAGGGTGATGTGGCAATGATCTGGTTGGCAGGGCGACTCATATTTTACTGCAATGCGATATACTTCTTTTGATATGATCGCAATATCGCATCGGCAGAGAATGAGAAAGTATTTATTTTGGAAACATGATTCTTGTGACCGTCGATCGCCGATATCGCGATAGCGCATCGGGAAAAAAGGAAAGGGGCACACCTATGTGGTATAAAATATTGCGATATGTCAATCGCGAGATGGCATCGACGGGGAGTCCATCGGGAAGAAACAGCAACGAGCCATAATACCCTTGCGACCTCCGATTGCGATAATCGCGTTGGTGAGGGCTCACTAGGATCAGAAGAATGTTCAGGCAATCAGCAAGGGTTTATTGCGATCGGAAGGAGTGAGTATGTGATTTTGAAGAGTATTTTAGGCCTCGGAAGGGGTCTGATAACCTAGAAAGGAATTTTATGCTTTGGAAGGAGTCCATTGAATTAGAAGGTGGTTTGAAGGGGAAGCATGAGGGTTCTTTCCAAGTTTCAAATACACTGAGCAATTCCCAGGGGTACATATGGTTATTTTCAACCAGGGGGAGGGGATAATTACATAAGGGGATTATTTTCATAGTTTTAGTAGGGGGATGGTGAAAATATAGGGAGTTAAATAATAATGTCAGTAGTCAATATGAAGATGACAAGAAAGCGCTAAGTTTTAGAGATCTTAGGCTTCAAAGGGGAGATAGAGCTGTGTAGAGAAAGTATAGATCCTCCTTAAGTGAAGCAGATCTTCACCAAAGTTAATGACATGGAAAATGATGAAACTAAGAGATATCAAGAAAATCTTGACCTCTTTTTGGGGAAATTAGTTAATGATTTTGGGAAGAGGAAGAAAGGGAAGTTAGTTATGCCTGATTTGAACTCCTCCACATGAAATTGCCTGATGACTGTGACCTGAGTAAAGATGATACTTTAAAAACATGGAAATGAACAGAAATCAAGATTTTGCAACCTCAAAACTACCTGCCCAGCCTACTTACCTAACATTTTTTCTTCTTTTGGTTTGGGTGCACTTAGGCTTGCAGACCCAGCATTTCAATTTTTTCTTTTTATGCCTTCCTATCTACAAACTACCCTTATTTCTTCCAAGGGCCCAGATTAAGCAGTTGGGCTCCTTTGATTCTCTACCTATCTAAGAATCTGCCAAGATTAAGCTGTTCGGACAGATTTTCATTCTCTATATTCTAAAACAGGAAATTGAAACCTAGGGAGACCAAGATTAAGATTTTTGGACCTCCCTTTAGCTGAAAATTCTACAAAACTGGAATGACTCTTCAAAATTGGAATGCAGTAGATGAACCTTGAATAGCCTTCTTTCCTTGGTGACTGTTTAGCAAATATGGAGCATTGCAGCATGCAAAGTATGACATATTTGGCCTGTAAAAATGTCAATCATGAAATATGAGTAACTTGCTGCAACAAGAGGCTAACAGCAAGCACTGTCAAGGGAGAGAGAGATCAAGGAAGGAGTTAAGTGGAAGATCTAGGTTGGTTCCTTTTCCTCTCTCTTATCTATCATACATAGAGGAAATCCCAAATTGCTTTGATTGTTTGTTTCCAGGATAGCTGCCAATCCTAGAGGGCTAGTAGATCGAAAAGACACTAATTTTCCTGGAAACAAAATGGAAACTCAAAAGGGGATTAAATAGATGTTTGTTTGTTACTGTTTTTTGTTTTATAAACTATATATGGAGCCTAAAGTTAGCCAGATAGCCTTCAAACTGCTCTTGCTCTATAATTTCATAGTAGATGAATGTTGCTTCGGTCAATCCTCGATTTAGTTTATGAATTGAACACTCGACTTACAAGCATTATAGATGCCCTTTTGGTAGCTCAGTAACCTCTCAAGATCATACCTCTGTACGTTTCTCTTTATTGTCCATCATATCTCAGCTTAACTCATTGAAATCAGCTACAAATTTGAGCCAAAACCCATCTCAGTTGTGCTCCCTGGCCCATCGCACTATCTGTCACTATCAACCAGTATGCATCGCACCTCCTGAACCTGAAAAGTTTGATGCATCCCTATTTTTTTGAAGCCCATGTGCGTTGACTGAGTGATCCTATTATCATCTTGAAATTTGGTGTTTTTTGTCTTTGTTTTTAGCTTTGTTTAGTTGTTTTCGCTGCTAATGAATAGTACTTCATTGCTGAAGCCTGCCTGCATTACATAGTTTACCCTTCATTGATTAGGATTAGTAAATGTTCTTATGTATTTGTCCATCATTGACAATCCTTTGTCAAAAATTTGCTTAAATTGAATTGTCGTTTTGGTACAAAAAGTGTCATAACTGTCGTTTTGTGTCAAAAAGAGAAGTGTCGTTCAGTCTTCCTTCGCTGGATAGTCGATTGAACTTTTTGTCAAGTATTTGATTTGATTTTTCGATAGTTGAAATGTCAAAAGAATTTTCTATTCGAAATTGAATAGTGTCATTTAGTCTTCCTTTCCATTTTGAAAAACAAATTTTCGAAATGTCGCTTTGAGTAAAATATTTCAGATCTTTGCTATACTTAATTTTCCTTTTTTGGCATTTTTCACATTAAGGGAAATGAAAAACAAATACATGCATTTGCATTTGCATTTAGACTGTGTGCAAAAAATGATTTAGGAAAAGTGCATTTAGTGTGTGCTCTTTGCTCTTTGTTTGAAAGAATCATAATTTTCTTTCCTTAGTTGCTAGGATTTTCATTGCTAGAAATAAATAATGATCGTTTATTATTATAGATTTCATTTTTTGGAATTTTACATCTACATCATGCGGTGAACCATTGAAAGGTAAACCTCTAAACAATATCAACTCTAAAATAAATTTCAATGAACTTAACAATGCTTTGGAATGTAATGCAACACATCTAGAGGTCTAGGCTAGAGACATGCTCTGGCGTCGTAAAATCTAGTAACTACCATTTTCATCGAAGGTTGGGTGATTTCTCCTCTTTGATATGACAAGTGTTAGCACGAACTTGTGCTCCCCGTACCATCGAGTATATATTGGGAGACCACAGTAGGCTGATATCCTTTATCCATAAGAAGTCGTGTCTACCGCCCTATCGATCGCAATGCACTGAACACAGCATTCAGGAAGATTGACTACCATACATAAGTACTTGGTAATTTCTCTTTAATTTATCACCAAGGTGTATATTGCAGTTTGCAATTGGTTTGGTAATCCCTCTGCTTAGATTTCCAGAGTAGTCACTTTCGTTCCTTTTCGACTCCTTAAAATAAAAGGTCCATCTGAGCACTTGTCACTTCAGGCTCATTAAAAATCAAATGGGACTAGAATCATCTTTAGCTTTTTCTTGACGCTTAAAAATTGAAAAAGCAAAGTTGTATCAAACCATCATTAAAATTTATTTAATTCGGAATAACATCCTTGTTACTTTGTTGATCCTAGGTTGAGATATATGGAGACAAATTCGAGAACCGCCAATCAAGGAATCCCTTTTGAAGGGAATCCTAGTCCATTTTCTTCTTGGGGAAATATTGGTGCTTTGTATATGGCCACATTGTCCCTCCTGGGAATCACAATTGGCTTGCCATTATGGCTATTCTCAACCTCTTCCATTCAAAATACCATGATTCCTCAAAATTGAATCAGTAACCAGTTGATACTGAAGTTAACCTTTCACCTTCTTATTCGTTTGTGTCTCCCTCCCCTTCTTCCTCATTGATTGGTGAAAATAGCGATGCTAGTAAGTGAGTGACTAAGAAGAAGAAGAAAGGGAAGGAGAAGAAGAAGTCAGTTAAGCAAGGGGGCAACCATATAGCATCTAGTGAAAATCTACACACTAATCTTTCCAAACCCAGATCTCGATGCATAATTTTCCAAGGAGACCATTTTCATCGAGAATGTACGTGCATCCCTCGAATCTTGAGAGAATGGTCCCCCCATTCACACCAACCGGTGTCATCAACCTCTGGTGATCATGTTGATATCACACCATCAATCAGTAATAGTGAAATTAATGGGCAGAAAAGAAAGGTCAACATTCCATGTAGATTATGTGAAGGGGACCATACCCTTCCTCATTGTCCTTTTTTGGATGAAGTCAAAGGAGTCTTGCATAACAGTCCTGCTTCGCTGCAGCGACTTCCACCTGGATATAGAAAACTCTCCCCAAGTCCTTTACTAGTTGAAAATCTGACTGACATAACTCAACTATCTATCGAAACACCTGTTTTTGAAAGTGAATCTTCTGAGGCCACTCTAGACCAAAGTCAACAGGTCGAAATGGCAGTCGACCCAGTTTTTCCTTCAAAAGATCATATCCTTCCCAAAGAGGTGAGAATGATACCATTAAAATTCTTTTTTTTACTTCAAAGTTTGATGAAATTGGGGACAATCGACCCATTCTTTCACAATAAGAAGAGAATCCCCCAGTTCCTATGGCTCAAGGGGTTATTTCACCCATTTATTTGGTACCCCCTCCGAGCAGTCTAGTCACTTCCTGTGATTAGAATCGACTAGCAATATCCTACCTTGATTCTTATATACCATTCCGGATCATAGTACAAGTTTACAAAATGGTCGTGTCTGGCACTATCATAGATGAAGGGGCTTCAGTGAGTATCCTTTCCTCAACTGCTTAGAAAGCACTTGGTTCAGCATCGCTTATTCCTGTTACTCAGAATTTGTCAGGCTTTAACAACTGAAGTAGTACACCATTAGGGATCCTTACTAAGTTACCGATAACTTTGGGAAGGAAAATTGTTGGCTTCAACGTGATGGTAGTCTAAGGGCCATTATATTATAATCTACTCCTTGGACATGACTATGTTTATAACATGGAGGCTGTTGTTTCAACACTCTTTCGAGTAATGTGTTTCCGACATGAAGGAAAAATTGTCACCATTAACCAGCTTTCATTTCCAAGTTCAAGCATAGCTCCAAGTTGATCATCATCCCTAAATGATCCTTTTGTTTTGAGAGTGTCTCTTCAACTTTCATTCCATCCACTTGATTGCCGAGAGTAGTCCGACGAATTTAACGAAGCTTAGAGGGCATGCACCCTTGTCTGCTTTGGCGGACGAACCCAGCTGAAAAGATAGGTTTCCCTGTAGGTTATGTGATTTGAAGTGCCATCCCACACCATTCACCTTTTTCCACTTTGTGGACGAAGCCGAGAATGTGTTTTGTCTAGCCACTGACGAAACCATCCTACCATATGAATTTCCCTGTAAGTTAAGTCATTGTTCTAACACACCATTCAACTTTGTCCACTTTGTGGACAAAGCCAAGGAGTAAGTGTTTTGTCTAACCACTAACAAAAACCATCCTGCTTAACCACAGTGACTTCATATGGTTACCTGGAGACTCTCCTTTTCAGCATGCTGGGGGCATGCAAACCCTTTTCAATTTCATTTTCTAGCCCTTTAGCTTTTTCTAGCCTTTTAGCTTTTTAGCTTTTTAGCTTTTAAAATTCTTAGGTTAGGTGATTGGTCTAACACACGATTCACCTTTGTCTGCTCTATAGATGAAGAAAAGGAAGAGTTTTTTCTAACTGCTGTTGAACCATCCTACCTAACCTCAGTAGTACCTTAGTTTTTTTAGCTTTTTAGTTTTGTCTTTTCTATCTTTTTAGTGTTTGTCACTTGCATAAAAAGAAAAACTAAAAAATGAGCAATGTTATCACATGGCTTAAGATCATTAAAAAATAAACCTACCCATGAGCAATGTTATCACATGGTTCAAGCTCATTAAAGAATAAAACTACCTGAGCAATGTTATCACTTGGTTCAAGCTCGTTAAAAAATAAACCTACCATTGAGCATGTTGTCGCATGGTTTCAGCTCGTTAAAAAATAAACCTACCACTGAGCATGGTTCCCCACCATTCAAGCTCGTTAAAAAATGAACCCACCTTCAATAAATAACCTTTGTGATTGCCCTGCTATCAGCCTTTTGAGCCTTGGTTGTGTTTTTTCCATCACCTCCATCCTTTTGGCCGATCATATGCTTCCACTTGATTGTTTACCTTTTGGAGGAACAGCTGTGACGAGTGGTTCTGTTAGCCAACCTCTTCACATCACCTTGTTTTGAGAAGTTCCAAGCTTACCCAAAACTAGTTGCTACCCTAAACGCCACTCGTTCCTAAAAAATGAGCCTTCTTTAAACTCTTTTTAGGCTCGTTCAATATGAAAAGATTGTCGAGCTATTGGGCTTTCCAGATCATTAAAGTAATGGGAAGTGCCATCCCTCCTGTATATTTTAATTTTTTTCAGACTTGAGGGATTATCTCATGAAAAGGTTCGAGCACTTGTCTTTTCAGCTCGCTAAAGTGATCGAAAATTCATCCCTTTTGTATTATTTTATCCTTTTTCAGACTTAAGGGATTATGCTACAAAAAATAATTGCTTGAGTCTCCTTTTCATCCCTTTTCAATCTCTCTAAACATGAAAAGGATTGAGTTATCCTTGTCATTAAACTTGTTAAAAAAATAGTGACAAACTTGTCCACCTAGACAAGAACGAGTTTCACTATCACTAGGCTCGCTAAAATATTGTGATAGATTTGCTCGAAGGGAAAATTATAGAACAAGCATATATTATCCCCCTCAATCTTGAAAAAAATAAAGAGGTACTGGTCAGCAATGACTCGGGAAAAAGGGAACAAAACTTGAAGAATTTTATGGTAGCTGGTCACTTTTGAACATGACACTTTCACTCCATCACCATGATTGAGTTAGGTTGGGTTATTCCGTGCACCAATCATTTCACCATTGGTCTTCCACACCATCCATCTATTGGGGTTAATGCAACCAATCCATCTCAGTGTCACCGATATGTTAAAAAGAAGTCATTCAGTTGAGAAACCACAATCCAGTTAATGCCTCATCCACTGCAATACCTTCACCCTCCATTTTTCATGACCGCCATTCCTGAACCTGGTGTCATTAGATTATTTTCACCTCCAAATAATCATTTTCTTCATTTCATGTCATAGATGTGGGAGACATTAAGGCCCTCCTACGACGGGTCACTTCTTGTCGACATCAACTCACTATCCAAGAAGTTGACATAGAAAGAACCCTTTCAGTACTTTGAATCTTGCATGCCTCAATGGCAGGTTTCTCACTTCCGGTGACAAGTTGACATCAACGGCCTTCGACCAAAATATTTTTCATCGTGTTCGACATTGGATCATATATTCACACCACATGAACTCTACTACAGTACCTTGAATGTCATTATCATTATCGATGATTCCTCTCGCATCTATTAATAGCTTACATTATTGGTTGGTAATCATGCGATGTATTTCCATGTTCGACTTCAGAACATCTTTTCACATGGATTGACTTGTACATCCGGTGAAGATTGAACGAGTTTGAAGACCTCGGATCTAGTTTCATCCATCCGAGCTGTGACATATCTAGGAAAATAAAGACGTCAAATGTACATAGAAGTTGCACAGATGGTCATCCAAAAAAGGATGATGACTCTACATATAAAGAATCACCAGTCTGTAACTGCAGACAATTATCTGTCCTATGTACATGAAAATGAATTTATAAAGCTGAGCATGGAAATTCCCACCTCAGCTAGATCATGAAAATAATATGATGATGATGTATTGTATTGTATCTTATACAGATCACCTTCCATTTCGAATACCTCAGATCCTCATGAGAAAGCATTTCACCTAACATCAAAAGATTTACGACTTCATGCTTTAGGGGGCAATTGTTATAAACATATTTGGGCACTTCAACCCCAATCATATATGTCAATAAACTAGGGCTCTTTAACCCCTAAAAGAGTTGTTCCATACCCTAAAAGATCATGGTCAACTGATTACATCATTCCCCAAAAGTTCCACCTGAAAAACCATCCAGAATAGGCCAAAACTAGACCATACAGACTGCTCCACTATCCGGGTGCGATGCATACTGACTTCTACGCTAGCCAGGTGTGATGCATAATGAATTTTCCTTCTGTGGGGTGCGATGAGCAAGAATGGACAAATATCCGAGACAGTTTGCTAAGTGGATGCTCATGGAATCTTCTAGAAACTTCTCCTATGACACTTGCCTCTCTGAATCTGCCCAAGGATGAGTAAGAGATCCAAGAAATCTCCAAGTGGAACCAAGAACAACAAGTGGAATGACACTAATCAAAAACCAAGAGATGACTCAGACCCTTGCACACATCTATAAATGGATCCCTCATTTGAGAGATCTAGAGGCCAAAATTTTGTAATTTGCAAGGAAGTGCTGATAATTTGTCTTTGAGAAAGAGCATTGTATTGTTGGGTGATCTTTCTTTTCATGAGGTGAAGAGGGCTTTGATGCTGGGAGTGTTATCACTCAGGTTTTCCTAGAAGTTGTGTAAGAGGAAAGTATACCCAAGGTAACCACAAACCAACCTTTTCGATGCAGAATCTAGCCAATTTGCATCCAGAGAGGGCTCTCTCTTTATGATTTATCTTTGTTCTTGGAAGGTTTTAGGCTAGTTATAGATTCAAGAGTTTGTTTTGGGAAAATGGTGGAATCCACAAACTAAGGGCAAGATTGAGAGCTTTCAGTCCACTGGGCTATGGAGTCAAAGGATGGCTTTACTGGATTTCTATTCTAAGCACAAGATGGTATTATAGGGCAAGATAGCTAGACAGAGAACAATCCTTAAAATTTAAAGTGGATGTGATGAATTTGAAGGGATGAAAGGCAACTAAGAGGCTTTCACCATGTCCAAAAGAAAGAAATGAAATGACTACAAACAAAGAGCAATGAAGAATCCTTTGTTATAGTAACCAACAGTGTTTAAATTAGTAAAGCAAGAGCATTTAAGAATTCATGCTTATAACCAATTTAGAGGAAAACATCAAGAATAATAACATTTGGAAACAGAGTACAATTAAGCAAATTCTGTTTCAATCTCTTATGAAAATTATTCGGGAATGGATATGATGGTATTATGTGTTTAATATTAGTAAAGCAAGAGAATTTAAGAATTCATGCTTATAACTAATTTGGAAGAAAAAATCAAGAATAATAACATATAAAAACAGAGCACGATTAAGCGAAATTTGTTCCAATCTCTTATGCGAATTATTCATAAATGGATATGATGATATTATAGACTGATATAAAATTTCAGAGAAAGGGTAGAAACACTTATTGAACTGTTGTCCAACACATGAATCCTGCAACAAGTCCTGTGCTTTAAATCCTCATCCAGCCAAGCCACGAAAAATTTCTCCAAACGCTTTTATTCTGAAGTTTCAATGTTACAGCCAAGTAATGGAATCCGCCCTCAATGCTTCCAAGAGTGGAGTATTTATACCAATTCTAAACTAAAATATCTAGAAATAAATATCAAAATTGGTTCACAAATCTCTCCAACTATTTACATAAATAGAACTTAATTAAAGGACACTCAAACTAATGCATCTATTTGGCACTATTTGGTATGGATAGGTGATGACAAAGAGAAGAATTCGAATTTGATCCAACTCTTAGTTGATGATGAGGCATCCAAGTCACTAACTGTTTCCTTTCTTTGTGCAATCTGCTCCAACAATTCTGCAAACTTGGGGTCCAATGATATTTTTTTATTTCTCAATCCGTAATGGATATGTAAACAGTGAAAGAGGTTATTGTAGATAAATATGTTGGTGAGATAAACCTCTTTCATTTTCCTAAAATTCCTCTCCAGCTATGCATAATAGTCTCTGTAAAAAATATGTGTAAAACAGAGTTTTACAGAGTCTAAAAAATGACCTTTAAAGATGCGCATGTACCTCTCATTATAAAATCAATGTGAAAAAACAGAGATAGGTTTTTGTATATGGGTATCTTAGGAACAAAAACCGCCTTCAGTTTTGTATGAAGTATTTTGGATTGGCCAAAATACTCTCTGCAAAATGATGACTTAAACTGAAATTTTCTACAAAAAGTGCTTTCCAACAGTGTTTGTTCTTACTGTGGATTCTCCGGTGACTAATTCAGAAGTGTTTAATATTTCCAAAACCATAATGGTTGTGAGAAAAGTGAGAGAGGTTTTTGTAGACGGCCCTCTTAAGAACAGAAACATCCTTCATTTTTGTAAAATTCATCTTGGATTGATCACAATATTTTCTAGAAAACTATGACTAAAATATGCAATTTCTGCAAAAATGTTCCTTCTTGTTATGTTTTTTCATCTTTTTACTTTCTTGCTCTTTTGACTGTTTTACTTTCACTTTAGACAAACCTCAATATTGGTGAAAGTATTATCATCTCTTTTTACCATTTTACTGTCTTCTTTATTTACTTTTACTTTTTACCTTTGACTGCTCTGTAACTTCGTTTTAACTTTCACTGACTTTTACCTGATACACTTTAACCACTGATACTCTTTAACCACTGATACTCTTTTTCTGTTATGATTTCTAACCTCTGTTTGAATAGATTTGATAAAAATCTTGTAGTAAACAAATCTTATGACTAGTATTAAGACTTTTTATCCAAGGATGTGATCTTCTAATTACCTCTTCAAGGGACAACCGAGTAGATTTTTCAAGCAATTCCCCAATGGACATGGGAGTGAGGTTTTGACCATGTTCAAAATGGAGCATCACATTGATAGCTTGGGGAGTAATGGGGAAAAGAACACTCTGGTCAGGGGATATTACAGCTCTTTGAGTCAGATCATAGTTAGAATGGCAGTAATGGATGATTTCTGGGAAATAAATGACTGAAGGAATGAGATACCTTGGGAGATTGGATTCCCACAACCCTATAAGATCGTGCCCCTTTGAGTATTAGTCTCTGCAGCGATAATAGCTCAATATGGGACTTTCATCAAAATGCAGGTCTTTAATTTGGAAATCTTCATCTATCAAAGGTAAATATTCCAATTCACGGTGAGGAGCATTCAGTGGAGTAATATTCAGAGCCGCCGACACCTCCATTTTGGTTCTTGTGGATTCAAAATGGAGGTTTCAGATGTGGGCCCATCAGGCTTTAAAACAGTTTAAGGTTTAATCTAATCAACCCGGGCGATATCTAATAGGTGAAAAAGGTTATTAATTAGTCCTAATGACTAATTAACCCCGTATGCGTAAAGAAATGGGTTGCGGTGGGGTTTGGTTAAGTGGATTGCCATGTGGACAAACCACGGTGGCACGAAACTTTTCGGAAGTTTTATTCATATTTTTGTATTTAAACATACAT
>APFE031759181.1:46209-69477 GCA_000404065.3 Pinus taeda | reverse complement strand
CCTATGACATTCTTATCTTTTGGTTTAGGAACCAATTCCCAAGTGTTGTTCTTTTCAATCTGCTCAAGTTCATCATCCATTGCCTTGACCCAACATTCATCTTTGCATGCCTCTTTTACATTTTGTGGCTCAGTGGAGGAGAGTAATGCCAAATAGCTTGAAGCTTCTGCTATTGCTCTTCTTGTTTGTATACCAGATTCTGGATGATTCTTTTGAACATACCTGGATGGAGTCTTTTCTTCTATCCTTATCTGTTCTTCTGGTGCCTCATTGGTCTCTTCTTTTTCATCATGAATTTGATTTGATGTAGATGGATAGTCCTCTTCATCTTCGAAATCTTCAGATCTTACCTGCTTAGGAGTGTAACAATTTTTCCAAGCCTTTTACTATAACACTTGTATGCTTTGCTGTGGGGAGAGTAACCAAGAAGAATGCCTTCATCTGCTCTAGGTTCAAACTTGCTAAGATTTTCATCAGTATTTTTGATGTAGCATTTACTCCCAACAATTTTGAAATATTTTACCAAAGGAGTCTCACCATACCAAAGCTTATGAGGGGTTTGAGTGCTGTTCACCCGGACGTTTGTTTTGTTGAGAATAACAACTGTAGCAAATGTGGCTTCACCCCAGAAAGTTGCGGGAGTTCCAGACTCATCAAGCATAGCACGAGCCATTTGTTGAACCGTTCTGTTCATCCTTTCCACTACATTTTGCTGAGGAGCCTTGACTGTAGAGAATTCTCTTCTTATTCCATGTTCTTCACAAAAATCGAAAAATTCATTTGAGGTAAACTCCCCACCTCTATCAGATCTGAGGCATTTAATTTTGTGATCTGATTCCGTTTTTCACCAAAGCTTTGAAGGATTTGAATTTTTCGAAGTCATCTTTGTGCTTCATAAGTCCTATCCAGACCATCCTTGAATAGTCGTCAATGAATAATATAAAGTATTCTTCTCCCCGAGGCGACTTTTTCCTAGATGGACCACATACATCAGTATGGACAAGCTCAAGTGGTCTGCTAGCTGATCCTTCATTCTCAGGGAAGTTAGTTCTGGTTTGCTTACCAAACTGACATGATTTGCATATTGTATTATCTGGAATTTTGATGTCTAGAAGACCACGAATTGCCTGGTATTTGCATGCTTTCCTTATCTGCGAGAAGCTTAGATGCCCCAACCTCCGGTGCCATAGCCAGTGTTCATCATTCTTGCTCAGATAGCATTGTTCTTGTCCTTCTTTGAATATGTATAAATTATTTGGAGTTCTTATGCCTTTGATCACTGTTTCTCCTATATCAACATCACGAACACTACATCCATTTGATCGAAATATTACCTCTGTTCCTTGATCGCAAATCTGACTGGCACTCAATAAATTATGCTTTAAGCCATCAACATACATAACATTTCTTGCTTTGACCTTTTCTTTTAAAAGAACAGAACCTTTACCTTTTATGAGTGCAGGGGTGTCATTTCCAAATGAGACCTTCTCATTTTCCAAAGCACTATATGATTGAAGTTTTTCTTTATCATCTGTCATATGTTTCGAACATCCACTGTCGATGTACCATTATTTTTCCTGCCGTTCTGCATATAAGGCTATACCACATCTTTCTGGTTGTCGTCTTTTCATTCTCCATGTTTTGATATTTGAGGCTTGCTCCTTTTGAGTTGCCTGCTGAAACCTGCACCTGCATTCATAATATTCATGACCAAAATTATTACAAATAGAACATTCTATTTCATTTTCAAGAGCAGAAAAGTTATTGTAGGTCCTTTTCATGATTCCAATCATACTCCTCTGTTTTTGAGTTTATCTAGTCATGATATTTTTGTAGGCAACACACTGAGCTGCTTTGTGTCCAAAGTTGTGACAAGAGAAACATTGGCCATTGGAGAAATTCCTGCAATTATCAACCCTGCGGACCGAACAATTGTAGTTTTCATTGATAGTGGTCTGTTGTAGCTTCTGTTTATCCTTGAAGTAGATTGCCCCTGATTTTCTTGTTGATCTCTGTTCATTCTTGAAGAAAAATGTCCCTGATTTACCTAGTGAGCAGCATTGTGCCGTTGCTATTGATTGTCAATTTGTTCACTTCTCCTTGCTGCATCAATATAACTTTTGGAGGTGGATGGTTTCTGTGCTTGAGATGCTTCTTCATTATATCCCAGACCTGTCTTGATTAGAGGAGAACACTGTACTTTGATAATCTCATCTAACGTATCAGATCCCTTAACAAATCTAAGATTAAGAGCTTTAGTTTTCTCAATCTCTTTTCTAAGTCCCACTATTTCACATTCTAACTTTTCATGATTTTTTTCACTTTCAGCCAATTAGAATTGCAGAGTATCAATAATCATATTTTTCTCTTCTAAACAAATTTTGAGTTTAGAAATCTCTTCATAAAGACCTTCTTCATCTATAGCATCTATGAAATCATCATCTTCAAAAGCCATTAAAAGTCTATACTTATTATCTTGTTCATCTTCATCACTATTTGAAAATCCATCGCTGTTTTCACGAGTGTAATAGCTTTTCTTATTTACATTCTGTTTCTTGTTCCATCTAACAGGTTCCTTACCTTTATGAGGATACTTGGCAGCATAGTGACCGACTCTTCCACAAACAAAACATTTGAAAGGTAACTTACCTCTGAATCTTCCAGCACCCCGTTGAAGGTTCTTGACAAAATTTAATTCTTCCTATTCTTCTGACGTATGTCATGAGTCATAAGAATCTCCTTTTCCCGAGGCCTTGAATGCGGCTTCTCTTCTGTTTGATGGTCTCCCTTTCCTCATTTCATAAGTGGTTAGAATTCCGTGTAGTTGCGACATGATAATTTTCTGTAGATTCTCATTTTCTTTTATCGCAGAAACTTTTGATTCAAACTTAGAAGACAAAAATCTCAAAACCTTTTCAACCACAACCTCTTTTATTTCTTCACCCAAATTTTTCATACAATTAACAATCTCATCTATGCGTAGGAAATAGTTAGCCACACTTTCATCATTGTACATTATGAGATTTTCATATTGAATTCTGAGGGTTTGAAGTTTTGCTCTTTTTACCTCTTCATCTCCTTTATAGCTCAGAACGATCTTGTTCCATATTTCTTTTGCGATTTTATACTGCATAACCTTGACGAATTCTGATTGAGATAGACATATTAATAGCGTATTGACAGCCTTTGCATTAGTTTCAAACTGCTTCTTTTCAGCCGGATTTGTAGGAGTTGCTAATGGAAAAGTGTACCCTGTATCTATGATATCCCAGACTTCTGTCCCAAGAGATTGAAGATAGGCTGTAACTCTTACCTTCCAATAGACGAAGTTGGTCCCATAAAAAATTGGTGGCCTGATTGATGCTTCTCTCTCGTAGTTGCTCATGATGATAGATCTTCCTTCAAGCGATCAAGCTTCTTCTGAAGGACCCGCTCTGATACCAATTGTTGGAAATAATACTAAGAGGGGGGGGGGGTGAACAGTGTTATCTGGTCAATTATTTTCTTTTTTCAACCCAGAACATATACGCTACTTCAGTTAGAGAAAACCGCGTATATATGCAACTACAGATAAGGAAACCCGCGTATACCATACAGACTTATAATTTAAAATATTCTACAGATGTTGAACATTAATCTGTGCATAAGGGTCATATAAACAATAACCAGGAACAGAAAAATAGAGCAGAAGACAATCACACACAAGAACACAAGATATAAGGTAGAAACCCAATGTGAGTGAAAACCACCTGCTGCAATATGTCTCTATCTTTTCAATTAGAAACTTCTTTTTACAATGATTCTGTATTGGTGCAGTCCTTTACCAGTACGCAGGCTGCTACCTGTAGAGAGCTACAACCCTCTCTCATTCTCCAGCTTCTCCTGGAAGGGAGCTACAACCCCCTTAGATCTTGTACTAGTTGAGATACTAGTACGCAGGCTGCTACCTGCAAAAGACTACAACCTTTTCTTCCTTCCAGGGACCAGATTTCATAAATTTTCAAACTGGATCCACAAATAACATCAATCAAACATCAAGAATTTCTGCATCAACCAATCACTTTTTCACCAATCAAAACTGAATCAAATAAACACTTCTTTGACGACTGTACCCAGATCATAACAACAATAATCACAACCCACTTTTGAATCCAGAACACTGTAGCAATAAACAGAAGCAGCTAGAACATAAATCAAGAGATGTACGCTACTTCACTATTTAGAAACCTGCGTACAGATCTATAAATTCATTCTTTCAAACATTCAGATATTAGTTAACTCAGATTATCAGATTTATAGATCAAGTGTGCGCCACATATCTCAGATCAAAATCATATAGAGATACCACTATTCCAGCCTTAAGATTTTGACCCATCAATAGAACTTATCTTTCTCCTTGCGCTCAAATTCCTTCTTCATTCAGATCCAGATCTGCACCATAACCCAATCACAGTATTCCAAATCTAGCACTTTATCAGATATTCAATAATTTAGAAGATGTCTTGCCAAATGATCTCTTTCCTTTTTTATAACCTTAGGCCTTTCACAATACCACAGACAAAAAACCATAACAATTCAATACCATGGTCAATACCATGGACCCAATACTTGGGATCAACACTTTTGGATGCAATACCACGGACCAAAAACTGTCGGACTAATACCATGAATCAACCATAAGTTTCTCATGTGTGTGCGCTTTTCTTTGCATGAAAGTGCGTGAACTTTTTTCTGCATGAAAGTGCGTGAACTTTTCTCTGCGTGAAAGGAACTTTTCTCTGCATGAAAGTGCGTGAACTTTTCTCTGCATGAAAGTGCGTGAACTTTTCTCTGCATGAAAAGTGCGTGAAATTTTCTCTGCATGAAAGTGCGTGAACTTTTCTCTTCATGAAAGGAACTTTTCTCTGCATGAAAGTGCGTGAACTTTTCTCTGCATGAAAGTCTATGTACTAGAAAATAACTTTGCTGCACTATAATTTATTATCTGAGATGAGTGGGTTGCTATCAAGTACAACCTATGTATCATAATGCCAAACATATATAATATATATATATATATATATATATATATATATATATATAATATATGACATAAAATAATAAATAAATCAAATTCAATGAATAAAACTATATGAGTAACAGTGAGCACCCACAAGCCACAAATCACGACCACTATTAATTTCACGCTCCGGGTGGTGGGGACAAGCAGTGTCTAAAAATTGAATTTAGGAAATTGCAGAGAATACAACATGCAGCGGCAACACTGAGCACAATAGAGCGAGTACACTCATACTGAAGTTGGCTTGTGAAAATCTATCAACACCATGGTAAATAAAGCCAAACCAGTGTCCACCGTGGGAAACTAATTGGTGGGAAGCGGAACAAGAGAAAACCATGTGTTGCCCATGGTTTTTCTCATAAACCTTAAAACAATTGACAAAAACAACGCGAAATCTAACCTCAAATTCCATTTTTTTTTATAAAGTTGGGCTTTGGGTTTGTCTTTAGGTTCGAATTCGTTGAGGTTCGACTATCAAGTTCGAATTCGTTGAGGTTTGAATTTGAGGTTCGACTATTAGGTTCACTGAACCTGAACAAATTTGATTTTTTTTTTTGGGTTCGCCAAAATTCGAACCTCAAGGTTCAAATTCGGCGAACCATGTGACATAGGTAATGATACGCGGTCAGTCATTTGACATTATTATAATTATTTTATCTTATCCGTATCTTTAATGAAACTTATACTATAGTTTCTTTATTAAGCTATATTATTTCTATATCAATATCTAACAAAAAAAAGTACAATTATTGCTGCTTGGGCTCCACTAGAAAGGAAACTAGATCACTAGTAGCATTGCATAGGCTTTCTTATGTAGTCCATATTATACTCAGGGAGTTTGTACTAACTCGAACAAAGTATTTGAATGTACATATTTCCATGGTTGGCATTCAAATTGTCAAATTTCTGTGTTTTTCGGACATTTCCTATTCTATACACAGTATTTTGGAAGAAATGTGTCACAAAAATAAAACAAAGTAGTGCAGAAAATACAATAAACCAAGTTAACAAGAATGAGAAATAAACAACAAAAGACATTATAAGACTAACAAGAAGTAATCATTCTTATGGAGTGGGTTTAGCAGACCCTAGTTGAGAGGATGTCTCCACTCTAACACTTTCAGATAGCTTCTACTAGGAATAATCATCGATGACAGTCATAGTGTCATCGATGATAGTCATAGTGTCATCGATGTCAATTGAGTTTGAAGTGCTAGTAACCTCATTAGTGCACTCTTGCTTGTCAAGTTCCCACTCAATGACTTTGGAACCAAAGACCACTATACACGTAAATGTAAATTGGGCTTCCAATCTTCTCAATCTACTATTGTTTTAGGTTCCTTTTGCCCTTGGTTTTCTAGGGTGGTGGCCACCAGAGTTTTGGCCATCAAGTAGAACTCCATGGCCTTGAACATTTTTTTATTATTGGATATGGAAAACTTAGTATTTGATACTCAATATTGAAATTCACCCCTTCAATGCTTGGATGTTTTTTTAAGTTTCTCCTTAACCAACTCAACCAATTCACTTGAATGGTAGAAGAGATTGAAGGGGATTGTCTTTGTTTGCCAAAAACTATGGATTTTGGCAACCCGAAAAACAAACCAACCCATATTTATTCCTTGTCAATTGGACTGAGATTCCTTAGCCATTCAAAAACCAATACTTCCTTACAATTTTAAAATCCAAATAATTTTTGTTCCTTGTCCATTCCTTGAACTTTGATATATCCCTACTAACTCAAAAAAATTGATATCTCCTAACACTGTTCGTCATTCTGATCTCTATGGGAAATTGCTTTTGCAAAAAATTGCGCCTCAAGAACATGGAGGGGGAATAGGGGTTGGTTGGATGAATGGTAGCTTGTGTCCTTGATTTCCATCAACGAGTTCCTTGTTGCACTTTCAAATAAACAATCTTCTTTTTCAACTTATTTATGTTCTTTTCATCTTCTTATATGTGTGGTATGTCTTCCTTTTGTTATTTGTTAACAACATTAAACAAGGGTGACAAATAACAAAAACAAGTCTCAAAGGGAGATATATTGATGGACAAATGAATTTACTTTTTTTAAGAGTGTCGAATGTGAAAATTCATAGACTTTAGGAACCCCTACTGTAACAAATCTGAATCTACTTCACTTCCTTGATTTTAAATATACTTTCATCAAGTTATTCTTTTGAATACTGAAGCAAATTACTTCTAGATCCTACACTAAATAATTTTTTGATCTCATGAAACAGAAAACAGAGCAAAGAACAAGATACCTAAGACACTTATTTTTGGACACAATAGCCGCTTGAAAAACCCAATGTGGGAAAACCGGTGCAGTAGTATTGAGGGTTTATTATTATGTAGGAGAAATATTTGAATACAACTCTAGGATGTTCATCCAACCATCATTTACAGAGAAAATACTAGTGGAAAATCTGAGTGAGTTTTACTTCACTTCACCCGACATAATTCCGGTTGATCCAGCACAAGATTGGCTAACCCCAACTATTTCTGTGTTGGCTCTGTCACACTCTTTGCTCTCTGCGTTAGCTCTCCCGGCAGTTCCTGACAGTTTTGGCAGTTCCGATAGTTCTGGATTCTGTGTGACAGACAACTTTTCTGCATCGTGCTGGCCCTTCTGACTCTACATCAAGATTGCGTGGGCCCAGATTGGCCCGACGTCAGCTTTCTTAGCTAGTGCGTTGCTTTTCTGTAAGCTCTCTCTACCTCTCTATTCTATATTTTCTGGAAATTCCTTCTCCCGGATTCTCTTTGTCCCTTGCATGATCTCCCCCAATCAATCACCTCAGAAAATTGATTTCCTCAATATGTGTGTGTGTATTTTCAAATGAACCCCAAACCTCCATTTTATAATTTTCCTGTTGAGTCTTTAACGGTCGAGATTAAGTCTCTAATCAATGACCAAGATTAAAACATGGCTTATCCGCCTTTTAGATCATTCTCACCCATATTTTTGATTAATACCCATTAATACTTTAATTTCTCTAAACATATTAATTATTTTAGTAAAATACAATCCGGGTGGATTTTCACCAAACGATTTATGGGTTCTTTAGAATTCATGTGCCTTAGCCTCTCCACCAATTTTCAAGGCTAGAGCACTTTCGATGTTACAAAAAACTAACATTGAATATAAACTAGACATTCCTCCCATGTATTTCGGTGGTGGTTGTTATGTCCACTCAACAATTGGTTTAATTGTTTCTTTATAAGTTCAATCTGGCCATCAATTTGAGGGTAAAATGCAATAGAATTATTCAACTTTTTATTCACAATTTCCCACAATTATCTAAAACTTCAAAACTTGTCTAAAAATAATATTGTTCAAACATTATTGGACTCAGAAACTAAAATGTACCTATGCATTGATATAGAAAAGCTTAAATATAATAGTCTTATTACAAATAGACAAACATCTTACTTTAATATTCAAAATTAAGTATTCATATTCTCTCTTAGACATCGACAAATCTCCAACAAAATTCACAGCAATACATTCCTGTCCAAGAAAGAGTGTAATGGCATGTAAAGTCCAAGTATCATATTGTTAGGCTTATTAGTACTACAAATAACACAACCTTTGATAAGCATGGAAATTGAATCTTGCATCTTATGTTGGTGAACATATTGTTATATTTTTGCAATGGTCTTCTCATTAATAAATATCTTCATTACATATTTTGTGGTACTTATATTTAAAAAATATATTTCTATAAATTTATTATTTTCATAATATGAAGAAGTAGATGAAGAGTGTTTTGATGAAGAATATAAGGAAGTTTGAGAGTTAGTATTATAAAATTTTGAGGTAGATGGAGAGTTAGTCTTAAAAAATTCTATGCAGAAGAGTTATGAGAAGGATTAGTATTCTAAATTTTTCTAGAGAGGTAGATGAAGAATTAGCCTTCAAAAATTCTACGCATAAAAGTAATTCATAAAAAAAATAATTCATAAAAAATCGCACTTCTGTAATTATAAATTATGTTATCATTTGTATTAAATACACTAAAAAACTATATATTAATATAATCAAAATTTTCCAAAAAATATTTGTTATAACCTTCTAGGATAGCTATTGTCAAAGCTATCTCATAATCTCTTTTTTAATTATGTCAATGCTATCTCATAATCTCTTTTTTAATTATGTTTTTATTAATTGAATTTTTAATTATTAAAAATTTAATTACACAAAATTTATGAGAAAAGTTAATTAAGAATAATTTTGAAATATAACGTTTAAAATTTAGTGTCGTTTAAAATTAGTTCTGCACAATAAATTTCTATTATAATAAAAAAATAATTATTTAAATTGATGACATTAAATTTTTAATTTTTAATTTATTTACTCAATCTATATGAAATAAATTTTTTTGTAATGGTTATGTTTTATAATATATAGCTAATTAATTGGTGGAATTTGGTAATACAATTTTTAATAAAATTATGATTTTTTTTTTTGTGTGCGCTTTAAGATACTTTTTTTAGGCAGATTAAACAACTTAAAACTAGTGATTTTTAAAAATCTCAATTGTCTTTTAAATAAATTTGAACCAAAAAGATATTTGAAAAATATTCATTTTGTTTATTCTCCATTCTGCATTTTAATAAAAATAAACTTAAAATTTTAATCTATATGTTGATGTCACTATTGTTATTGTATGGTATTGTGTAAATTTTGTGTTGTATTGTAATGTGTTGTGATATATGGTGTTTATGGGTATATGATTGCATCGAGAGGCATGTTGGTTCATGAGTGTTGACTACAACCGAGTAGGGGGTGATGTTTTAACGTCCATAAATGAGTAAACATTTAAATGTTGGCTCAATATAGGGAAGATGTTGTAATGGTTGTAAATGAGTATAAATATTTAAATGTTTGGCTTAAGATGGTAGAGATATAGCTTTCATAAAATGAAACATTAAATAAAAAAATTAATAATAATAAAGACATAATGTAAACTTTATTAAAAAATAAAAGGTAATAAAAATACTAAATAGATTCAATTTAATTTGTTATATTATAATCAAATATGTACTCATATTCTCTCCTTGTCATTGTCAAATCTCCAACAAAATTGATAGCAATACATTCTTATCCAAGTCCAAGTAAAATAAAAGTGTAATGACATGTAACATCCAAGTATCCTATTGATAGGCTTATTAATGCTACAAATATCACAACTTTAGATAAACATGGAATTTGATTCTATGGACCTACTGCTTTATTTTCGCAATGATCCTCACATTAATAAATATTTTGACTAATCTTTTTGGGTTAATATTTATAAATATATATTTTTATAGATTTAATATATTTTTAATATAAATTAAGTAGATGGAGAGCGTTTTAACAAAGAATCATAAATGAGAAAGAAGATGGAGAGTTAGTCTTCTAAAATTTTGACGCAGAGGGAGAATTAGTTTAAAAAATTGGAGAGTAATACATGAAGGATTATATTTTGTATTTATAAATTATATTATCATTTGTGATAAAGTAACATTAGAAAGTTACATATTATTATAATCAGAATTTTCTTTAAAAATGCTTATAACAACTTTTTAGAATAACTATGGCAAAAATTATATTTTAATTATGTTTTGATTATGGGTGAGTTTTTATAATTATTAAAAATTAATTTAATTATAAAATAATTAATTATTAATTTAGATTTATAGGTTAAAATATTACTTATAAATAATCATTTTGTGAGAAAAGTATCATAAAAAACAATTTTAAGAAAACTAGTGTTTAAAATTATGCTCTTAATAAATGTCATTAAAATAACAAAAAAGAAATCCAAATATATTTCATTTTTCATTTAATCTCTTATAGAATTTTGTTTTTCGTTTTAAACATAGGCCCTTGATCACTTTATTATAATTGACATAAATATAATTATCTTATCTGTATATGATAATATATATAATATAAATATATATATAATATATAATTATTTATTATATCTATAATATATGGGTAAATTTGGTAATGTAATTTTTAATAAGATTATGATTTTTTATGGTTTAAAATGCATTTTTTTAGTGAATTAAACCATTTAAACTTATGATTTTTAAAAATCTCAAGTGGCTTTTAAACAAATTTGACTAATTTTTTTTTGTTGAAAAAAGATCATTTCGTTTGTTCTCCATTTTGTATTTTTTTTTGTAAGTTGGGGCGGGACTCTCCGATTTACATGTCCATTATGTACCCCTCTACGGGGGAAGGGTAGCCCAAGATTTGAACCCAAGACTTCCGGTTCGGTGAGACTCCATTTTGTATTTTAATAAAAATAAACTTAAAATATTAATTTATATGTTGATGCTATGTTTGTTATTGTATAGTGTCGTGTAAAATGTGTTGTGATATATGATGTTTATGGGTATAGGATTGCGCGAGAGGCATGTTCGCTCATGAGTGGTGATTACAACCCAATATGGGAGATATGTTTTAATTTTTGTAAATGAATATAAACATTTAAATGTTGGCTAAATATGAGGGAGATGATGTGGTGGTTGTAAATGAGTATAAATATATAGATATTGGTTTAATATGGGGAGATGTAGCATTCGTAAAATAAGACATTAAATACAAAATTAACAACAATAAAACATAATGTAAACTTAATTAAAAAATAAAACTAATAAATTAATAGTTTAATTTTTATTATGTATAATATGTGTTTATTAATAAAATATCATCACCAAAACATTTATTTTCTAAAAAAACTATTATATACATGCATTAAATATAAATCTTAAATAATATGATTTATAATGCTCATATTCAAAATTATATAAATAAACCTATAAAAAATAATAAACTTATATATTAAAAAATATTTTTAAAATGATTAAATATATAGAAAAATTAATTAATAAATAATCATTCATATATATAGTGTATAAATTAAATATAAAAATATATAAAACGTTATTATATGTGATAGGATTAATAAAAATTCAAAATAAAAAAAATTTGATATATAAATATGTAAATTTACAGATAATAGCTAATATTATAACCTAGTAGATACATTATCAAGCGAGAACGAATTAAAATCCTAGTGCAAACCCTAATTGTGCCACTAAAAATGAGCTTTGCATCTTGAGAAGATTTAATCTCTCAAACGCTTTAGATCCAAAATTAAAAGATATTACTATATATACATAATAATATTTGATTTCTAAGAAAAATGAATTTATGAAATTTGAATATATTAAATCTATTTGTAGTTTTTTTGACATGTTTTTCAATTGAATTTTTCAAAATTTAATAGGGATTTGTTCAAAATCACAAGTTATGAATTCTTCACAATCCATTTATATGTTCAAAAGTCCTAAATCCATTTATATATTTAAAAGTGCATTTAAATACTAAAAAGTCACAATTGGACAAAAAAATGTTTCGTCCAATTTTGATTATAAACTCCAAAACATAAAATAATTAGACAACCACATTTAAATTTATATATTGTGTTAAATTATAATATATATATATATAATATATATATAATATATATATATAAAAAAAAATATAAAAAAAAAAAAAAAAAAAAAAAAAATAAAAAAAAAAATTTAATTTAATAAAAATAATATAGGAATTGAAATTTAAATATGATTACACAATAAATAATTTTTTAACCAGAATATTTATTAAATAAATATTGATTTAATAATTGTATAAATATATATAATAAATGTATAACATATCGATTGAATAATTTATATAAAATGTAAATAGGAATTATATATATCTATTATAATATATATATATATATATATATATAATATATATAAAATAAAGCATTTTATGGCATTGAATATTTATATATCATAAACATTGTTTATGGCATGTGAATGAATTTATATAAATTTATATATATATATAAGATTTGAATGAATATTTTGGACAATTGATTTGTCAAAGAGTTAAGGTCTTTGTATATATGGTTGTATGTAAACTTTAAAATTATTTATAACATGCTTTATTTCTTGTAGAATATGAGCAAGTATGGAGCAACAACGTCACCTTAACCATTTGCTCAATTTTTCACTAGGATCTCCATAATTTGATGTTTGTATTTCTCTTTTTGATTTTCCACAAGGACTAAGGCCCAAAGGGTTGAAAATTTTGCCTACATATTTGTGCCACAACTAGGTGCATATTTGAAAAGAAAATGATGATACTAATTTAAAAAAAAAACTATGCTTGCTCCAGACATTGGCATATTACCTTGGTTGGCCCCATCCAAAAATCCCCAAGGAATCAACTTATCTAGTTGAGGCATCATAGGAACTCTTTGCTTTTTACCCTTAATCTTTGTTCTAAAAAATTTACATACGTGTTCAATGACACATGACATAACCTCCACTAGAATGTATTTATCCTGAAACATGGACATGTTAATGCCCCACCAAATAGAGTGAATAATTTTTTTAGGGAAAACAACATTTAAGGAAGATTAAGTTAGATGATACATCACCCTCCATCACCAGTGGGGAGTGTAGTGGGAAGGTCTATCAAAACTTAGGCACAAGTGAAATGCCCTCTCAGGCATGGGAGATTACAACTTTGAGTTTGGAGTACAAGGTCCATACATCATGTTGCATTCATGGAGGCTACTGGGATTTGATGGTTCGCTTGTGCAATTAGGATGTCATGTCGTTAAAGAAAGCAAAGGGTGACAAAGGTGTTATTGTGGTTTTGGGAATGGGCTTCCATCCTAGTCGCCTTTCCTAGTTTATTGTAGTGGTGTTTATCTACAAAATTGGGGAAATAAAGAAATTCTATAGTTACAAAAGCAATCCTTCGATTAATGTTGTAGGAGATGGTGGTAGAAAAATGTCAGTTTTAGATCCATTGGCTATAGGCACTATTTCATATCTTGGCTTAGAAGAAGAAACAATTGAAGCTTGTGAAAGAAAATGAAGAGAATGTGTTAGAGTTGCAACAACAATTCATTTCTCTCCAACTAAGCACTCACAACTACATTTAGGAATAAATTTCAATGAAAGATTATGACGGTACAACTGAAATTGGTCGTACCATAAAAATTACAAGAATAATGTTATTTTTTTGTCTAATCTGCCCATGTTTGTCAGTATTACGACGAACTATCACGTAGTGATGACAAGGGAACTTCTATCCATTGAGCTATTCAAATGGTCAATCACTTTTTGACTAGCCAGATTTGACTTGTTCAACGAATGTCAAAATTTTGACAATAGTTCTAAAAGGTTATAATGTCGTCTTGTTGGAAAACTACACACACACACACACACACACACACACACACACACACACACACACACACACACACACACATATCAATTTCATTATAAAAATATAATAGATCTAGTACACCACTTAATTTTTTAACATAATCACCTGATAATTTTTTTGTGGAGAAAAATGTCAAAAAACATTAGCGGGAAAAAAATCAAGGGGATAATGGGAGATGTTATTTCCCTTGCACTAAATATAAGAGCTTACGTCTTGAAAGAGTTTTAAAAGAAACAACTAAAAGACATTTTAGGAGATGTGGGTACGTTGAAGGGGGGATGAAGGAATATTGTCCCTTGGTAAGATATATATTCATTATATATTGTCTTTATGTTGATCGTATTTGTAAAAATTTTGAGCTAAGAGGCTCATTCTAAAACCCACTATGAGGGGATGTGTAAGTTTGTTCATCTGTCCGTGTTCCTTTAAAATCAAAATTAAAAATTATGCTCTAAATAAAAATGAATATGTTGTAAAGTAATTAGAAGTAAATAAAGTGTGAATCAAATGTTTAAATCTTATACTTTTCAAAAATATTTCAACAAGAGATTTAAATTAACTATTTGAAGACCTATGTTAACTAATTTAAGTAGATATCAATTTCATATATATCTATATATAGAAATAAAAATTAAGTTTATGTAGTTAAAATTTTTATCTGGTTCTATATATACTTTATTTAGCATTCAAAAATACACTTTAAATAATGAACAATAAGACATTGTATTTTGCACTTTAAAAAAATTTGCACATGAAGAAATTTGATCCCTCTCAGCTCATTTTAGGTCCGTACTTAAGATGGATCTATGATGGTATATTGTTATAATATTTGTTATGCATACTAATTTTGCATGATTTTTTGTAATTATAAACTCAAGATGGCCCCTTAAGTGTTCAAATGCACCAAGTAATAGCAAAAATGTTATCTAATATAATGCACTGCGAAAACCCCTCAATACTTAAATTCAAAAGAGTGAAGGGAGCTCTAATTGAATGGTTCATGAGGCACAATACTTGCTAAGGTTTTGCAAATGGGGTAGCAAGCTAAGTGGGATTGATTCTGGGGGAAAATCCACAGTTGAGCGTGCTTGAGCCAGAGACGATTTGGGATGGGTGACCTCCTGGGAAGTCCTGGTTACCGGGTGCAAGCCTCAGAAGTGATGATTTACGCTATGTGATTCATTTCATTAGTTTCAATCCCACTTCTTCACCCATATGAGCATCACCTAATGCAATGAGTGCTAAGTGGACTATTCGAAAATCACGAGAAATTAGTTAGTTACGACTACCTCTCATGGAAATGGTCATAGATGAATGACTTACTTAATGTAGTTGAATCCCCAAAAAAATGGTATCTAATATAATGCACTGCAAAAACCCTTCAACACTTAAATTCAAAAGAGTGAAGGGAGCTCTACTTGAATTGTTCATGAGGCATAGTACTTGCTAAGGTTTTGCAAATGGGATAGCAAGCTAAGTGGGCTTGATTGTGGGGAAAACTCCACAGTTGAGTGTGCTTGAGCCATAGATGATATGGAGTGGGTGACCTCCTAGGAATTTTTTGTTGCCGGGTGCAAGCCTCGAAAGTGATGATTGATGCTATGTGATTCATTTCATTAGTTTCAATCCCACTTCTTCACCCCTGTGAGCATCACCCGATGCAATGAGTGCTAAGTGGAATATTCAACAATAATGAGAAATTAGTCAATTACGACTACCTCTCATGGAAATGGTCATAGATGAATGACTTACTTAATGCAGTTGAATCCCCAAAAATGATATCTAATATAATGCACCGCGAAAACCCCTCAATACTTAAATTCAAAAGAGTGAAGGGAGCTTTACATGAATGGTTCATGAAGCACAATACTTGCTAAGGTTTTGCAAATGGGTTAGCAAGCTAAGTGAGCTTGATTGTGGAGAAAACTCCACAGTTGAGTGAGCTTGAGCCAAAGACGATCTGGGATGGGTGACCTCCCAAGAAGTCCTGGTTATCGGTTGTAAGCTCCGGAAGTGATGATTGATGCTTTGTGATTCATTTCATTAGTTTCAATCCCACTTCTTCACCCCTGTGAGCATCACCCAATGCAACGAGTGCTAAGTGGACTATTCAAAAATCATTAGAAATTAGTCAGTTATGACTACCTCTCATGGAAATGGTCATAGATGAATGACTTACTTAATGCAGTTGAATCCCAAAAAAAAAAATGATATCTAATAGAAATGATGTTGTACAAGTTGAGGAACATGGAGTGAATATTGAAGATCAAGTTAATGATCCTATGGGTGAAGATGACAATAATAACATAGCTCAAGATGATGGAAGAAATGAATTGATCCAAGACTTGTTTGGTTGACCAGTTAATGATCAAGATGAGGACAATGATGTTATTTTTAATGTACCTCTGCTAGAAAAGGAAGAGACACCACTTTATGAAGGCTCAAGAGCAAATATTCTCTCTGCTACATTATTGTTGGTGAACTTAAAGGTTTTTAATGGTTTTTCAAACACTTGTATGACACAGATCCTAAGGTATGTAATATGTTTCATCACATATTATACATAAATGCTGATTTTTTTTTCCCCTTTTTTAGTGTTAATTAATGTGAAATAAGAATATTCTTTACACTAACTAGTGATTTTTTATGTTGTAGATTGTTGGGTGAATTTCTACTACTATCGCCAAATATTTTACCTCACATATACTGAGATTTATATGCCATTATGAAAGAAATTGGAATGGGGTATCAAGTTATAGATGCATGTCCTAATGATCATATTATATATTGTGGACAACATGTATTGAAAAAAATGCCCCTAATGTCAAAGCAGTAGATATCAAACTGATCAAATAACAAAAAAGGTGCCTCAAAAGGTTCTTTGTCATATTCCCATAATTCTACATTTGCAACGTTTGTTAATGTGCTAAAGCATAACATAGTTTATGGATTACCATGCATGAAAGATAAGTGGAGATGGTGTTCTTTGAATAGCTACAGATGGTTATGCATTTAGGGAAATTGAGGAAAAACGACCACATTTTAAAGATGAACCTTGTAATTTTGGGCTTTTATTGGTAGTTGACGGTGTTAATCCATTTGGAGAGCTTAGGTTTATTTACTCAATGTGGCCATATTTTTTTATAAAAAAACCTTCCTCCTTGAATGTCAATAAAGAGGGACCACATAATTTTGACAATGATTGTTCTAAGTATGTATTTACATTAATTTTTCGAATGTAACATTCATGTTTGTTTGTGATAATATATATATATATATATATATATAATATATAATATATTATATATATATATATAGTAGTAATTATGTGTAATTTCAAACAATTAGGTAAGTACCAAGTTAAATATATAAATGTATATATTGAGCCTCTCCTCGATGAGTTACTAAAGTTATGGGCCAACATCACTATGTATGGCGTCCTTAAACCAATAAGGCAGAGACAATTTAATTCCATGGAATACTTGTATGGAAAATTTATGATGCCCCAATACTAACTCATTTTTGTTGCATGTAATGTTCCATTACACTTCAATGTGTATAATTATTTGAATATATCATGCATGTTTTTTAAATAATCCCTTCATATAATTGAAATTAATCCTTCTCTTCCAAGTCTTCAAACTAAGGGTAATATGCATGTCCAATTTGTGGTCCTAAAATAAAATCTCATTATTCAAAAGTTTAGGAAAGTTGTTTGATGAGTAGAGGCACCTCCCCTCTAAGAACCATAGGTATTGTACTACTGAAAAACATCTTTTCAATAGGGAATAAGAGTATGGATTAAAACAACGAATAATGACCCCTCACCTATGGAAGTTGGAATATAATATAAATCATCAAGTTGCACAATCTGTTTATGTATTATATATGTAATGTTTTGAATTTTGAATTTTTATTAAATTATTTTACTGTATTTGACAATTATTGTTGTGATTTCTTCTATAATTCATCAAGTTCGTAAAGGTATTGATAATGGATTCCATGAGGAATGAAAATTTATACAACTCAATTCATGAGGTTGTCTTACTACAAGGACTTAAAAATAAGCTCTTTTGTTTGATACAATGCATATCAAGATGAATGTGACATAAACATTATGGTGAATTATAGATGGTAGGAGATAAAGAAAAAATCATCAAAATTTGTAATGACATTTAGGAAGCCAATCATGCAATGCAAAGTGGGATTCAATCAAATAACAATGGAGAGAAAATAACATTTCATGGTTATTAACAAAGAAATAAAGCGATGATGTAAAATATGTCATTTGAAGAATTAAATTTACCACATGTTTTTCTTTAAACATAAATAATATCTTAACAAAAAAGGTGAATTTGGTGGGGTAAAAATCCATGATCAACATACCTTAATTAAGGTAACTATTTTGGTATATATATTTCTATATTGGTATACATATTTATAGTTGTATTGGTCTACTTTAGATTAAAAAATTAACGATTCATTTTTATTATTACAGTATCTTCTACCTCTATTTCTCTGAGACGACTTCGATAACAACATCAAACAAGTTATATATGATCTTTGCAAATATATGAAATAAGTAGTGATTTATATGCAAATTGTTTTTGAATTTGTTGTTCAACTTAATGACATGTGCTTTACTTCTAATGTAATGTATTATATTTTTTTGAAACATGTTATTTGTTTGCATCATGTATAGATGGTTGTCATTGAAATAAATCCATAAAGAAGATATGAAGTATTGGAAGAGAGAAATTCCTTAGCTAATGTGTGAAATGAAAAATGATTTACCTCCATTTTTCAATGCAAAAGAACATAGTACACCAAGATGAGGATACTTAATTGTGTGGACCTGTACACACCGATCAATGTGGATGGCACAAAGGCACTTGAAATCATTAAGGTTTTAGTTAGACAAATACCATGTCCTGAGGGTTATATGGTGGAGGGATATATGGTATATTAATCCATGGTGTATATTAGTTAGTGTATTCCTAAATTAGCAACAAATATGCATGTGGATCACATTTGAAATGTGAACTCCATTAAAATATTTGAAGGGGAGCACCTATTGGAGAAAAGTAGAATGAATAAAGTGAAATGTAACTAAATATTTGTGGAAGTTTATAATACATATAACTTTTCATTTTTGTGTATATCATACTTATTTAATTTTTCTTTTTTCATCAATCATTATTATTGAAAATTGTAACTAATATTTATTGGTGAATTATGAATTTATAATACAGTTGGTCAAGAGTGGGATGCACTATATATATACATTGCAAACAATCTTGACTGGATGAAGATATGTATTGAAAGATGTATACAACATGATGGTAGGTTATCATGGTAAGGGGTGTCTACGTTGGTTATAGAAGCTCATCATAAAGGAGATATCAATATTACAGAGAGATAAACTTATTTAGCATATGGTTTGAAAGACAAAAGTGCAACCATGCATTTTCACCCTGCAATATTTTAGTAAGTTATTTTATAAATTATTAATGTGAATGTAGGTGTGTTTTTTTCCAGATGCTTTCAAAGTTATATAAATATGTTTATTAATTGACAATGCCTTTATTATGTGTTTGTCATATTGCATTTGAAACATCACAAGGCTATGTGTTATAATGGATGCAAATTTCACATCAAAAAGTTGGATGAAAAGAGGAAAACCTCTGATTGTGGGATACTTGTAGTCTTCCAGGTCACTAATGTTTCCTCTAGAAGTGTTAAATGTCCTCAAGTCTCTGATAATTGATACTATGGGTGTTTGGATGACATACTTGAGTGTGACTTTAAATGCTTCAAATTGGTTCTGTTCGACGTCAAATGATACAAAGTTATTTAGAACTTTTATTCAACATGATAATGGATATACCATGGTTAATACAAGGTCATTTGGGCCAGGAATAAATTGCTATTTTCTTCCAAGCCAATGTGGATAAGTCTTTTACTCAGAGGTTCCAAGTAGATGGGGTTGGTAATTTGTTGTTAGATATGATCCAAGAGGAAGACCAGTAAAATATAATGTAGTGGAAGAAGTTGATCATATTGAAGAAGAAGATGATGTAGAGGAGTAGGACATAGAAAATGTGTCCGATGAAGAAATTTAAGAAGTTGTACCAAATTTAGGAGATAATGAAATTCTTGATGATGATATTGATGAAGATATGCTTGAACATGACATTGATGACAAGGTTGATATCACCAATCCTTTTGACACGTATTTTGAACCAAATTATACCAATGTTGAGTTGGATGGAGAAGAAGATTAATGATAATGAAATGTTAAAATGTCCAAGGTATGTAACTATGTATTTGGTACTATTTTTTCTTTTTAAATAATTTATTTATATGGGTTAATTATGAGGTATGTCATAGATTTAACATGGTTAATACAAGGAATGTTGAGGCAAGATCAAAACCCTATGTCCTTATAAGCCAATGCAAACATGTGTTTCACTCGGAAGTTCCAGGTAGAGGGGGTTGATCATATGTTGTTAGATATGATCCAAGAGGAAGGCTGGTAAAACATGATGTAGCGGAAGATGATATTGAAGAAGAAGATGATGTAGAGGAGCAGTTAGTTCATGTTTCAAATGAAGATGTCAAAGAAGTTCAAGGAGATGCTTGAGAGAATGTGGATGAAGATGATATCGACGATGTACTATCAGACGAAGAACTTGAAGAAGTCGAACTAAATGTAGGAGACAATGTTCCTCATGATGACATAAATGATATGATTGGAAATGACGACATAAATGATATGATTGGAAATGACGACATTGATGATGATGATGATATGGCTAATCCTTTCAACATCAATTCTGAATCACATGATATATATGTTGAGTTGGATGAAGAATAAGATTAATGATATCAAAATGTTGAGATGTACGATGTATGTATTTATATGTTTTCAGTTGATTTATTATTTATCATTCACCTTAATTTGTTTTGCTTAGTTTCTAGTTATTCTAAATTCTTACTATGTTTCTTTCAAATATTTGTAGTAGATAAATTGTGTATTAGGGAATTGAAAGTGATGTGGGGGTGGTGGGGGAGGAGGGGTCATATGAGCTTCCACCTTCACATGGTTCGTCTTATTTAGTAGAGAATATATTATTCTTGGAACCAAGAGAAGCTCATTCACGTTTATACCATCATCACCAATTTTAACTTTGGGTTTTCTAACAATTTTCAAGGTTGTCCATTTATCAATTAGTGGAAAATATGATTTAATTATTTGACCCCACATAAAGTGACTTGTGAATGGGGCTAATGTTGAAAATTCTCCAATTTATGCTTATATCCACTGAAATTTGACATGATTATAATAGATGCATGCATTGACTATATGGAATGTTTTCAAGGTTGAAATATGACTCACACAAAGAATTCGACAATCAAGCAAAAAAATTATAACATAAATGTCAAGGAGATGAAATTATTTATTATTATTTAGTGTCATTATCATGACATGTATTTTTCTTATGTGATGGCTAAGGCTATTTTTAGTTAGTACCATGCAAGTGTTTAGTTATTATTCTTATTAGACAAGCTTATTGAGTTAACCTAAGGAAGAAGGGGAAATAACTTTGTTTTGCAAAATTGCATTTGAAATTATCTTTTCCATTTATATGTAATGGAATGATGCTTCAATGAATCACACATAATTTATTATATGTCTCTTATTCTCCTGCTTCCTATCTCTAAGGATATGAGTCCCCACGAGTGCAAAAATGATGGCTAGGAACCAATTATCGCTGATCTCAAGCTTATTGTTACCACTTGCGAGCTTACCCTAAGGACCAATCCACCTATTAACATTTACTAATTAGTGGAAATTATGCTTTAATTTGACCCCACATCTGAATGATTGATGAATGGGATGATGCTGATTTATTTATTTATTTTTTTGTTTGTGCTTGTATGCACTGAAATGTGACATGGTTATAGTAGATGCATGCATTGATGATATCACAAGGTTTCGAGACTCAAATATGACTCACACAAAGAATTCAACAATCAAACAATAAAATTATAACATAAATGTTAAGGAGATGAAATTATCCATCTAAAATATCCATGTTATTGGGTCCTTACCATGCTAGACCTTGAGACCTATTCTTGCTTCATAACTAATCTATTCATGGTGGCTATATCCCTCCTGAACATGAATTCTACCTTACAATGATTATATGTGTCGGTTCAATGAATTATCGACGATTCTTGAGCCTAAAAAACAATTATTAGCACTAGAGGTTGTTATCTACTTACCTAGACTATGATTAAGGACCCAAGACTCATTTGTGATGCTTAAGGCCATGAAATGGAACCAATATTCAAAGTAGATGCTAGATACTCCATGGAGAAGGCTCATAGCATTATAAAAGGTTATTGCATTGCGTATAACATGATATATTACTTTTAGCGCATCATGTTGCAACAAGAGAGTTTGGATATCTTGTGGTGTTCTTAAGTGTGTTTGTTTTTCTGATTCTTTGTTGTACTCAACATGGGTGGTGCTGATACTGACAATAGATACTAGGCACAAGAAAATATGGGTGAAAGTGGGAATGGAAACCCACATTAGGTTTACAGCCATAAACCCATTGATTATGTGATTATAATGATTGGTTGAATAAGTTAGCAACCTATTTTCCCTTAAAGGTAGAATCATCCAATTATGGGTGCATGTAAACTTTAATGTGTATAACCTTATGGGTGGATGCAAGAAGCTGCTTCTCAATTTTTTTTTGCAATGGGAATGCATGTTCTTCCAAAATTTTATGAAATTAAATGCACTCTAAGAAAGCACATGCATTTCTATTTGGATTTTTTTGGCCTTTTCCAAACCTCCATGCATGCCTCCACAATTCCCTCCACATATTATGTTATA
>APFE031759181.1:0-43920 GCA_000404065.3 Pinus taeda | reverse complement strand
GGGGGGGGGGGGGGGGGAGATCCAAACATGAAACCACCCCTCAATGGACCCCCCCAGGAAAATATAGTGGGGGAAAATCCCCTCCACACCCCCACCCTCATTGAGTATTGGGATCCAAACATGATTGAAAACAAGACCTCTGAATTAGGAAGATAATCAGGTTCCACATCCAATAGGAAGTTGGTAAAGGTGGGAGCTGGCCATATACGCATCATGCAATGTCACCTTCGTTACCTCATGATAATTAGTACTATACCACCATTATACTAAAGGTAACCACTACACCCATTGACGTTGTTTTTATGAAGCAAAACACTGCAGGTAGGTCTCCAAAAATTTGTTTACTGCTTTAGTTTTACCATCTATTTGGGGGTGATATGCTATGCTCATTTGAAGTTGGATTCCATGTAGCTTGAAAATATCTTGCCAAAAATTTCTAGTGAAGGTGGGATCGTGACCAGACACAATCGAAGAAGGCATGTGATGTAGTTTGAAAATTTGATCATGAAGAGTTGAGCCACCAAAGTTGGTGTGAACGGGTGTGGTAACGTACAAAAATGGGCATATTTGGAGAGTTGATCGACTACCACCATGATGAATTATTTGTTTCTTGATTTAGGGAGACCTGTAATGAAATCCATGGAGACATTTGTCCATATAGAAGCAAGTAGAGATAAGGATTGTGATATTCTTGGTGTCATCACTATTTCCCATTTTTTGCTCTGGAAGACATCACATTCATCTACAAATGTAAGACTATATTGTTTTATCCCTTCCTAATAGAAGGAGTGACATGCCTTAGCATAAGTATTTTGAAAGCCCGAATATCCTCCAATGGGTGAGAAGTGCATTTTTGCTAGGATGCATGGTTTGAGAGTGGAGATAGGGGAGAGGACCACACGACCCTTATATCAAAGAATATATTTCTGCTAAGTGTAGCCATTGCGGGGTTAGGATTTGCTTGTAGCCTTTGGATCAGATGGGAGTGAGATGAATGGAAAAATCATTCTTTGTGCGCCTCCGCAATGGCATGGGCAAGGATAAGGATAAGAGGATGTTGTCCTCATCAATTTGGCGTGGAAAGGCATCATGTACAACATTGTCTCAACCCTTCTTATAAACTATTTCATAGTCATAGCCCAACATTTTCGTAAGCCATTTATTTTTCTCAGGAGAGGATAAGTGCTACTCTAGAAAATACTTCAGACTATGATGGCCAGTTCAGATCTGGAAACATTTTCCAAGCAAGTATGGTCACCAATTGTCTATTGCATGTAAGATGACCATCATTTCTTTCTCATAAGTAGATTGACCCAAATTATTTCCACTTAATTGTTGGCTTGGGAAGGCTATTGGTCAACCTTCTTGTGTTAATATTGTTCCAGTGCCAGTCCCTAAAGCATCACATTCAATTAAAAATGGTTTTATAAAATCTAGGAGGGACGAAACCAGGGTGGAACACATGGTCTGTTTGAGAGCCAAGAAAGTTTTCCGAGTTGCTTCTATCTAGAGGAATGAATTTTTCTTGAGGATATTTGCCAGTGGTTGGGTAATGTGTCCATAATTTCTGACAAATTTGTGATGGCATCCGGTGAGACCCAAAAATTCCCATAGACATTTCAAGGTTCGAAGTTGTGGCCAATATTGTATTTCCTGAATCATTTTTGGATTCATCCATACTCCTTCATGACCCATAATGTGTCCCAAGTAATCCACCTCTTCCATCCCAATATAAAACTTGGACAATTTGAAAAATAATTTATCATCCTTCAAAATTTTCTACTTGGTTAACATGTTGAAGATGTACTTCCCATGTTATGATATGGATTAGTATATCATCAAAAAATACCAGGACAAACTTTTTGAGATATATCTTGAGAATTTGATTCATGAGGATTTCAAAGGCAGATGGGGAATTGCAAAGAGAAAATGGCATAACCAATAATTCATTTCGACCTTCATGGGTTTTGAAAGTTGTGTTGGGGATGTACGGTACTTTCATTTTGATTTTGTGACAGGCCGAGTGAAGACCCAACTTGGTAAAGAATTTGGTGCCATGGAGTTCATTAAGGAGACCATATATTGCTGGAATATGGAACTTTTCCTTAATGGTGAGCTTGTTCAAGGCCTTGAAGTCAGGGTACATGCGACACTCCCCATAATTCCTTATTACCATGACCATTGGGAACGAATAAGGGCTGGTGCTTGGACGAATCACTCCTGATTCTAATAAATCCTTAATAATATTTTCAATATCATTCTTTTGAGAGAATGGATACTAATAGGGGAAGACATTGAGCAACTAGATACACTACAACAAAACCTTGTTATTAGTGTCCCTTTTTGCTTCCTTGTTTGCATCCAAAGCCCATTTTGGTGCTATTTGCATCCGTTTATCAAATATGGTGAAAAAATTGATGCAAAATTTGCATCGAGTTTTGCACCAATTCTTACACCAATTTTAGCATAGAGTATTGCAATAGGTTTTGCACTAGGTTTTATGCCAAGTTTTGTGCCTTCCTTTGCACCAGGATTTGTTCCAAGTTTTACATCAAGTTTGGCACCTAATTTTTTTCACCTATTTTTACAACCTCTATTGCATGCACTTTTTGCGCCTACACTTGCATCAAATTTTGCATCATATTTTACATCGCCTTTGGCATCCCTTTTTAAATCATTTTTTTTCATCATTTTCATACTTTAACCACATTTAATACACTTCTCAAATCTGATTTTCAATTGAAAAGGAGTTGTGAAGGCATTGGAAGGAAAGGAAAACCCTAGCAAAGGAGTCTATGAAATGCCAGAAGAGAAGCAAAGCTTCTTTGGAGAACGAAAGGCTAATCTAGCCTTGATTTGAAGATATTTTTTCTTCTATGTCCTTGGAGACTTTGTTTTTATCTCAGAGAATATTTGGTCGGTTTTCGACTTGGTTCTTGGTGGATGTCCAATTTTGGTCTTGAGTTTTCGAAGTTTCATTTGAATTGATTCTATAGGAAGAGAAGTTCTTTTTGGTTTTCCCCTTGGAGGGTTTTTTCCCTGGATTTGAACCTATATCTGGTGTTCTATTGTCATCTGTTATCTTCATGTTTTATGGTAATTACTTGATGAAAGAAGAAATTATAATAATAATAAAGTTGATAGTCTCACAAGTAATTATCATGTTATGGAAACTTCCAACATGTTACACCTGTCATGAGTAAAAAACTTATGATTATATATGCTTTTTAATGTGATGGAATATTCTATTACCGGTTCTAATTTTCCATGTAAATTTGAGTGATGTACCTATTTCAAATCATATATTTTTTGTGGAGAATGATTCAGATTGTATCAACCTCCAAAACTCAAGTTTTCTTGTTATCCCATCAATTTCCAATGATGCTATGAATTAAGTAACATCCTCAATCCATGGCCATGTCAACTTAAAAATATCCATCAAATGACCCAGCCAAATTGAAGTACACTAGGGGTAAAATTGTTTAAGTTGACTTAGAAGTTAGCACTGGGGTGAAGTTGGCGAAACTAGGATATCAAAATAGTTTATTCATGTCGATGATCCTAGGGACTATCAATTTTGGTGAGTTTCATGACACCGAGGCTTTCCTATTTTAACAATCCATTCTATAAAAAAGGCAAAAGAACAGTTTATAAATCCATCAAAGGGTTGATGGATTGGAATAAAGCTATAACCTGAATTGAAAAAAAAAAAATCCCAAATGGAACCAAACTAAGATACCACTTATTGGATGCTCAATTCAACCTCCAATCTAGTGAACACATGTATACCCTATCTAGGTTGTATCCTTTCCAGATTTCGCCCACTCATCTAGTTTCTTGTAGTTCTTATAATAAGATTTCTTGCTATTTTATTGTTCTACATGTTTTCAAATATTACAAATACTATCAAGCACAACTAGCACTATTCAACTCAAAATTTTCACTTGTATAAAAATAAAAATAAATTGTAGTAATCCATCATGAAATTGATAAAAAAACAATGAAAAGGAAACATATTTGTAAAGAAAATGATATTCCACTGAGAAGTCAATTTATAGAGAAGCTTTGGTAATTCCAATGGTTGTAGCTTCTACATTGAACTAGATTAATACATCACATGAAATATTTCACTCACTTCAAATAAAGAATAATAGGCATATTTGAGCACTTGCCAAATGAAACATACAATAGTTTAGTAATACAATTCTCCACTAACAATAGCCTCAAACATGTCCTCCAATTTCAGGTAGATCATGGTCATTCTCACACAAACAAGCAACCAAAATTCAAAATGCCATGAAATAGGAGCATAAGTCATTGTTGAATTTTTGCAACATTTTTCCTTCAAAACAATTATATTCAAGTATTTCTTCTAACAATGTAAACTAAAAAAATTAAAAATATCAATATAGTCAAGACATCTACTCAAATATCAGTATCAAGGCTTTCCACAAATTGAAGTAATCTCACTACAACAAAACCTTGTGAATAGTGTCCCTTTTTGCGTCAAGAGCCCAACTTTGGTGCTATTTGCAACCATTTATCAAATATGGTGCAAAACTTGATGCAAAATTTGCACCGAGTTTTGCACCAAGTTTTACACCAAGTTTAGCATCAGGTATTGCAATAGGTTTTGCACTAGGTTTTATGTCAAGTTTTGTGCCATCCTTTGCACCGGGTTTGTTCCAAGTTTTGCATCAAGTTTGGCACCTAAATTTGTTCACCTATTTTTTCATCCTCTATTGCATCCACTTTTTTCTCCTACAATTGCATAAACTTTTGCATCATCTTTTACATCCCATTTTAACTCATTTTTTACATCCATTTTTGCATCATTTTTTTCATCCCCTTTGTGCCAAGTTTTGAGTCGAGGTTTGTGTCTATTTTTGGATCTACTTTTATTGCATCCAGTTTTGCATCTTGTTTTTCATCCATATTCACATCCTCCTTTGCATCTATTATTGTGTCCACTATTGCATCCATTTTTTTTTTTGTGCCACAATTTGTGCCTAATTTTGCACCTCGCTTTGCACCCACTTTTGCTTCTAATGTTGCATCCATGTTTGCATCTAGTTTTTCATCGAATTTTACATCTGATTTTGCATCCCTTTTTTGTGTCTCATTTTGCATCTACTTTTGCATCAACTTTTGTTGCATCTGCTTCTACATCCAATTTTGCATCCACTTTTGCACCCATGTTTACGTCCACTTTTGCATCCCTTTTTTCATATTCATTTATATCAAAGTTTGCTTCTTTTTGCATCTATCATTACATCCGCTTTTTTTGTGCCACATTCTGCACCATGTTTTTCACTTATTGTTGTACCCACGTTTGCTTCCAATTTTGCATCCATGTTCACGCCCTCTTTTGCATACAATATTTGCATAAAATATTACATCTCTTTTTTCATCCACTTTTGTGTCAGGTTTATGCATTGGGTTTTGTGTCTCATTTTGTATCCACTTTTGCATCTACTTCCATTGCATCCAATTTTGTTTCGCTTGTTTCACCCATGTTTGCATCCACTTTTACATCCATTTTTGCATCTTGTTTTTCATCCAAGTTTGCATCATTTTTTGTGTCTATTGTTACAATCCACTTTTGTTGTGCCATATCTTACACCTATTGTTGCAATCAGGGTAGGAATTTGGATTTCTCTTTACCCGTCATACAATTTTTTTTTGACATTTTGGGTCCTTATGCTTCCCGTCAAGAAACGTTATATTAAAATTTTTGCCCTTGAAGAGTGATGTTCTCATAATAAATTAACCACTAAGGTGTGACAAGAAGTCATCGTGTCACACGGGGACCACAGCGAGAGGTGAGCATATTAGGTCATTTTGTTGTGACGGGATGACTGATTCCTTGTCTCTTGGACGGAAATAAAACGAACACCGCACCAGTTACCACACTTACCGCTACAGGTAAAGCTTGAACCCACTTATGTATGCTACTTTGAGCCGACGGATACAGACACTGAACCACCTTTTTGTCTGTGAGAGACACAACACCGAACACCAGAACTGCTAGACCTGCTACCAGAAAATCCTTTAATGTAAGCTGATATTCCGAGACGTTTGAAGGCTTAGTTTTACTTTTCCCATTGCCAAACGTAACTATCCCACCTTTGGTTGCGACTCAGTAATGGACTTTGCCGTTGCTGTTTGTGAAGGTATCCGAGAACGATAGAACGAAGCACACAATTCCAAGAATTACCAGGCAAATTCCCACCAAAATCTTATGGCCCTTTCCACAGTCGCCGTTGTCGGAGAGAAGATTCGACAGGATCTGAAATACGAAAACAACGCCTGTGGGCAACATTTTTGCAAGATTAGATAAAGATGATAAAGAGGAATTGATGGCCTTCGTTCTACTTGTCTCGTTCTCACTAGTGGAATGTGTCATGTTTCAACTTGTCTCTATCGTTCAATTTAACACCTCTAAAACTGTAAAAACACACGAGAGAAAAATTTGATATTGCACAAACCAAAATCGAATATATGGGCAAGTTCTTGGCTTCCCAGCTATTGATGAACACTGAGCTCATGCATCAGTATGGATGATCTGATAAGTAATTCTCAATGGCAAGGGTGTCTTCTTATAAAGAAGAGGAAGATAAATTAATTACACGGTGGATCAGAATAACCACGATTAATGCGTGGGTTTCCATTACTCTCCGTCGTAGCCGTCGCTGAAATTGTCAATTATGATGGACGCCTGCTGGAAGAATTTGAATGTCCTTCTGCATGTTGGGATTGTATTATGCGAAGTCCATTAATCTTTATGCGCATGAGGATTGCGCATATCCCCTTCGTCCTTCGCACTTCCCTTGTCTCTTATGCGAAGAGCTCTTCAAGCGAAAGTCGATGAGTGAAATGAGCTCTTCCTTCACTCATATATATACGTTTCCTTCCTCATGTTAAGGGGGTTGCTTATTCATGGCCAACCTCCCTTTATTACATGTAAAGCTATATCATACATGCCCCACATAATTCGTGTCGGCTTTAGAATTTAGAATTTAGCATATTTTCAATTAAAAAAACTTGCCCAAAAAATACCCTGCTGTATGAAAAATAAAGGGGCGTAAGTTATAACTATACCAACGCTGATTAGAATTTAGCGTGAAAAATAAAGGGGCGTAAGAACATTTGGTGCGTAAAAACGTTTTGGAAAAAGTTCCAAACGTCAAAAATCCGTCTTTAACTCTTCCAGGCACGTCACTCAAAACGGGGAATGACAAATTCCAGCCATCAAATACGTGCAAAAAGCCTTATGACGGGGAAAATGCCCGTCAAATTCCATCCCTGGTTGCAATCCACATTTTCTTCCACTTTTGCATTCACATTTGCATCCTCTTTTGTGTCGAAGTTTGCATCGAATATTGTTTATTTTTTTGCATCCCCTGTTGCATCCACTTTTACATAAGGTTTTGCATCTCATTTTGCATTTAATTTTGCATCCACTTTTTCATCTAATTTTGTGTCCACTATTGCACCCATGTTTGTGTCCATGTTTACATCCCTTTTTGCATCTTATTTTTCATTCAATTTTGTCTCCTTGTTGCATCCAAGTTCGAGTTCATTTCTATGCCTGTTGTTGCATCGAAGTCCGAGTCCATTTCTATGCCTGTTGTTGCATCCACATTTGTTTCACCACAATTCATGCCAAGTTTTATGCCTACTATTGTACCCATGTTTTCTTCCAATTTTGAATCTGTGTTTACATCCTATTTTGCATCCAAGTTTGAATTGACTATTGCATATGATTTTGCAACCACTTTTGTGTTAGATTTTGCATCTTGTTTTGCATCTACTTATGTTACATCCACTTTTCATACAATTTTATGCCTATTTTCCCCCCCCATTTTTGTGTTCACTTCTACATCCCTTTTCCAACACTCATTTTCTACATTGATGATATATTATGGTATTGGCAATTATGAACAACTGATGACAACATTAAAAATCATGATTATAATGATAATGAAGATGATGGCGATGGCATGAATTGTGATTATGATGATAAATGGCGATAAAGATGATGGTGGTTACAATGGAAATGATGATGATGATGATGCTAATGACCTTGGCCAATCTTCCGAAATTTTAAATGGTTTCACTGTCATAATCATACTCATTATCTTTGGCATCAACATCCAAGTTATCATCATTTTCATCTAAGTAATTATGAACAACAATAATGGTGTGAATGATGATGACGATGTAAATGATGATGATTTCCATGACGTCTATGAAAACAAATTTCATGTCCACATTAGTATAATGCGTGATAAATAATACATCATGTGAAATCACAATCAGGTTACAATTCTAGTTTACAAAGTAACACTTAACATAGGAAATCCTTACAGTACACTCTATGTAAAAAGTAAGGTCTTCCACTATGATCATTTCCTTATTAGTTGGTGCCCCAAAAAGGTCAAAGAAGAAATGATCATAAGACAATGAATATACAGGTTATGGCTATGGTTTCCCAGGGAGAGGGGCGAAGCTACTCGACCTAGAAAGGAGATCAAGGGGTAGTGTTGGATAATTTAACCATTCTTAAATTACTTCATTAATTGTCAACCAATATTTGTGTACTTGTGAGATGAATGTGCACTATATGAAGGGTTTTTTTTGAGATTTAAAGAATAATTATGCACATGTTCTTTCGATTTAAAGTTACATTAAAACCTACATTACTTTGTAGGATTGAAAATATATCTTAATTGCATAATTAAAATCCTATTCCTACTTGCATAAAATGAAATTCTAAATTGCAAGAAAAAGAATTTAATGCTACTTGCATAATTCAAAACACTATAACCACTGATTAGGCGGATACTTTTTTGGCAGTGGCTCTGCAATCTAAATTAGGGTTTGAGTTAGGGTTTGGCCGTTGGTAACCATGGCAGGACGTGGAGGAGGGAGTTTTGCTCCCTCCTACAGTAAATTAGCTGCAAACAGAAGCAAGGGAGCTAGTTCGCATCGCTTCAAGAAACCAATGGAGGTGACAACTGAGGATATTAACATAGGAAATATTAGACTTCACGGACAGGAACAGAATCACAAGGAAGATAGTAGGGAGAAGAAGACTGGGGGTAGCAATCCGAAAGCTACACCTATGAGTGTGACAGGGATCTGTAAACCCAATTTGACCATTATTCCTCGGGTAGTTTTAAGTGACATAGCGTTACAGGTGCAAAGAGATCACATGGCAGAACACGCGGTTATATGCAAATCTATGGGGATTTGGCCGATAGAGAAGGCTTTACACGCATGGATAAAGAACCATTGGAAAAAAAAAGGGATAAATAAACCTTCACCTTGGATCCAAGGGCTTCTTTACAGTGGTGTTCACAAGCTTAGAGGATAAAGATAGAGTGTTCAAGGGAGGACCCTATATTTATGCTGCTGCAGGCCTTTACATGCGACCATGGGTGATGAATTTTGTCCCAGAATGAGAAACATTCACTTCGATGCCGGTATGGATAATAATTTACTCCCTTCCTTTAGATTATTGGCTACCGGTGTCTCTAAAGGCTATCGAAAACAAGCTAGGGCATTTTATAAAGATATTAGATGCGACTCAAAGAGGCAAATACACTTCCTTCGCTTGGATTTGTGTGGAAATGGACTTATCTGGGGCACTTCTAGACGAGATAATTTTAGAAGTGTATGACGAAGAATGGGTGCAGGTGGCGTACTATGAACATGTCCCATTTAGGTGCCATAAGTTTCATGAACATGGGCTCCTATACAGAGACTGCCCATCAAACACATTGGAGAGCAACATGAAAACCAGCAGAGGAAAATATCTCAAGGGTTTCACTAAGGTGGGGGGTAAAGGGAAAGGAGGAAAGCGGTCATCGAGGATTGGAAACTGAGCCACAATAGTTTCAAGAAGTTGGAAACAATAGGGAAAACCAGGGATCAGAGACTAATCCCACTGAGAAGGAAAGGGATGCTAGCATGGAGGATATACCAGAGAAAAACCAACAAAAGGATGATTTACCGAGCATTATGGAGCTCAGTAGGGACCATGAGATGACCCAAAGTGAGGCGGGAACGGAGGACAATGAACTGTAGGAGATTCTAGAGAGGGATAATTTAGATCTAGAAAAGTTTCTGGAGTAGGGAATTACAAAAGGGGTTGACTCCCTGCCAAAAGAGGAGTTTGATAGGGTTCAACAACTCTTCTTCTAAAGATCCCAATCGAAGGGTTCTGGAGTCAAAAGAAACCATGAAATCCAGGAGAATAGAGGGATGAAAACAACAGAGGAAACACTGGGGCACTCTTCCAAGAACCCGGGTAGGAAAAGAGCAAGAAAAAAACAGAATGAGTTGTGGACCGAATGTGGGAAACTCATGATTAACTCAGGTAAGATGAGAGATCTCACCAGTTACTCCTTTACAAACATCTCTTAATGAAGCTTACAACCTGGAACATTAGGGGTCTAGGAAGTAAAATGAAACAAAGAAATATTAGCAATAGAATAAAAGAAGAAAAACCAGATATGGTTTTTATTCAGTAAAAAAAGTGTTCGATGGACAAGATCAGAGAAATACATAGCAAATGGATAATCAAGTATGAGTATCTAGAGGTTAAGGTAGATAACTCAACGGGGGGGATTTTTACTCTTTGGGATCCCCAGAAACTTGGAATCCTGGATGCTGAAGCGTACAAGAACTATCTATCACCGGTGATTCAACCTTTGGGTGATAAGGAGACCTACATGATTATAAACACCTATGGTTCTCAAAAAATAGAAAACAAACTCAATCTTCTCACCTCCCTTGAGGAGCCGAGAGAGAGATAACCTGATATGCCCTAGATTCTGGCAGGGGATTTCAGTATGATCAAATCTTTTACAAAGAAAAAAGGTGGCACCAGAATACTAGGCAGAGACTCCATTTCCTTCCAGAACTTCATAAATAACATGGGACTAGTGGATATTGAAACAATAAATGGCACTTTCACCTGGAACAATAAGAGTGGAGGGGCTTCTCAAGTTGCCTCTAAACTAGATAGATTCATAATCTCAGAGGACCTCCTTCTCACATGCCTTGACATGTTAGCTTTAATCCCTCCATTTTGGTGGCTCAGACCACTGGCCTGTCCAGCTTGATGCCACTTTTATGGGTACACCGAGGAACAAACCTTTTAGGTTTGAAAATGTCTGGCTCTCTCACCCTGACTTCACCAGCAATATTGGCAAATGGTGGATGGAAGATATGTCCATTCAAGGCACTAAAATGTTCATGATGCAACAAATACTTAAACACATCAAATCCAAAGTTAAAGATTGGAACAAAAAAGAGTTTGGTAATATTTTTAAAGCCAAAAGAGAATTTGAACCGAAACTCCAGGGGATTAATCAGATCATCATCACATATGGTTTTACCGAGGAAAGGAAAACTCAAGCCGATTCTCTTCAAAAGGAATGGGAAGATAGGTGCATGCAAGAGGATATTTTATAGAGATAGTATCGAGGGTGTAATGGATTAGAGAAGGGGAAAGAAACACGAAGTTTTTTTTTAAATCAAATTTGGATCACAGGTCACATAACATAATTTCAAAACTCAGAGATGTTCAAGGGAAAGAGCTCGTATCCTACAAAGAAATGGAATCTGTCCTAGTTCAACACTTCCTTAGCATATCAGAGGAGCCTCTCTTAGACAGATTACGGTTCATTAACAATTTCACAAAGTACATTTCCAAACTTGTAACCATGGAAGACAATCACAATATTAACAGGCCAATGTATGAAGATGAGGTAAGTGAAGTCATCAATGAGATGCAAAATGGGAAAGCTCCTGGCTTGGATGGGTTCAATGTGGAATTCTTCAAAGCATGTTGGAAAACAGTCAAACGAGACATCCATTATGTTGTGGAAGACTCAAGAAGATCCAAAACAGTTTTGAAGGCTCTCAATGCCTCTTTCATAGCTTTGATTCCAAAGCAAGAAAATCTATGACACCGAATAGATTCAGACCCATAGCTTTATGTAATGTGGTGTACAAAATTATTTCCAAAGTGATTGCTAACAAACTCAAGCCCCTTCTTCCATCTCTTGTCTTAGAGGAGCAAACCGGTTATCTGGAAGGAAGACAGATTCTAAATAACATCATACAAGCTCACGAGGTGATACACTCTCTTTAGAGTAATAAGCAAGCTGGTATGATCAAACATCTTGACCTAGCGAAAGATTATGATAAGATAAGCTAGTCTTACATCAAGGCAGTGCTAGGAGCTTATGGTTTCGACCACAACTGGATTAGATGGGTTATGGCCCTTGTATCCATGGCTAGTTTTTCAATCCTGCTTAATGGCTCGCCCTCTAGAACCTTTATGCCTTCTAGGGGTCTCATACAAGGATATCTACTCTCCCCCTTCCTCTTTGTGCTCATGATGGGAGGGCTAGGCAAAGCGATCAAGATGGAAAATGTTGAAGAAATAATCCAGGGTGTGAAACTTACCATAGATGGTGCTGCTTTGACTCATCAACAATTTGTGGATGACACTATGCTGCAGGGTATTCCTACGGTCAAGGAAACCAAAGCTTTCAAACAAACCTTGAATGAATTTTCTATGGCCGCTGGTACAGAGGTAAGCCTTGAAAAATCAAAAGTTTTCTTTTTTAACACTAACATTGCTATTCAAAGGAACCTCACCAGAATTCTCATGTTTCAAAGGGATCAGTTACCTTCTAAGTACCTTGGAATGCCTCTTACGGACAAACCTCTAAGCAAGGGAGTGTGGGAGCTAGTAATTAACAAAATTTAGGACAAGATTAGGAAATGGACATGTAGGTAATTGAATTTGGCAGGGCGTCTTGTACTTACAAAGATTGTCCTACAGGCCATACCCATTTTCATGTTGTCAGCTCTTCCTGCTACTAAAGGAGTTAAGCAACAGATCAAAAATATTCAAAGAGATTTTCTTTGGGGCAAAGGGGAAGAGAAAAAGAAGTGGGATTTGGTAGCTTGTGACAAGCTCTGCAAACCTAAGGCTCATGGTGGTTTGGGGCTTCATGAACCTGAAACCCTCAGGAGAGTTTCAGGTGCAAAACTTTGGTGGAGGTGGCTTTAGGAATCCGAAACCCCTTGGGCCAAGCTTTGGAAACAGAAATATGCAAATGATTGGCAGGAGAGTGATCATATCTGAATGTCTAGGATTATCAAGGGCTCCCACATTTGGAATATTGCTTGGGAAAATAGAGCCATTTCCTAGCATCATAGCTTCTGGGAGATCCGAGCTGGGAACCTAGCAAGATTTTGGGAGGATAACTGGCAGCAGGAACCAAACTTGTTTAAGGAAGAACTAACCGCTCTCAAGAACTACACTGAAAACAAAGGTTTATATATGGTAAGTGACTTCTGGGATCAGGCAAGGAACAATGGTGAATGGAGAATATGGAAGGATCTGGGCTATAGTGAAGAGAGCCCTTTGAAGGCCCAGACATGCTCTCTTGCTCTGGACTTGGAATAGAGGAAGATTTTGGTATCATCCTCGTTTGACCAACTGAGATGGGGAAGAAACACAGAAGGTAACTTTAACCTCAAAGAATCTAAATGATTGGCCCTAGGGTTTGACTATCAAAACCCTGATAAGGTATGGAAGGACCTTTGGCAACACTCGCATTGGATGAAAATAAAGCTGTTTATGTGGTTGGTTCAACAAAAGAAAATTCTAACTTGGGAAAATCTTCTAAAAAGGGGTTTTGTTGGCCCATCCAAATGCCATCTATGTGGTTTACAAGAGGAGACGATGGAACACTTACTCAACCTCTACCCATTCACCTCTACCTTGTGGGATTGGGTGGCCTCAGTCTTCAGACAAACTGATAGCGATAGACTCAGTATCAACAACACTTTGAAGAATTGGAGAAAAGGCTTCTCAGGCAATGAAATCATCAACAGAGGTTGGACTTTGGTTCTAGGCTTTATAATCTGGGATGTCTGGAAAGAACGCAATGGTAGGATTTTCAAGAACAAAACTGGCTCAACCTAGAACATCATTGCACAAATATTACGATAGCTCAAAGACAATATTGGAGCCCTTTTGTGGAGACATCCTAAGGACCCTGCTTTTCCCTAGGATGCTCACATACTGCTGCAGTTGGGTCTCCATTCGCTAGTTCCCCAGAGCATAAACAAGGGTGTGAGCTAGATAACTACTGGTAAAGACTTCTAGCAACCTCCTCCTCATGGTTTCTTGAAAATAAATATAAATGGAGTCTCTAAGGGTAACCCAGGGATGGTTGTATTTGGTGGGTCATCAGAAATGAGCAGGGGCGCATAAAGGATATATTTCATTGTCATTTGGGGACTGCCACTAATAACATGGCGGAGCTTATGGCCTTAGAGCAGTGCCTGGAAATATTGATCGAGTCAGATTTACACAACACCATCATTGAAGCAGACTCTAAATTGGTAATTAATGAAACCAAGAAGATATGTAATGGAACAACACCTAGAAAAGTTTCAAAACATTGGCAGCTTTTGCAGGTCTTTCAGCATATTCATTCCCACCTGTGAACCTTGAGAACAGTCAGCTTCGTTCATGTGCAAAGAAAAGAAAATATGCTAGCTAATCGTCTGGCGAATGAAGGAGTGCTTTGTAAGGAAAGTTATAGTAGGTATGCTTGGGATTCGACACCCTCGAGGAAATTGCGTGACGATTGTCAAATACAGGCGGCCAAAGACATGGAGCACTTCTAGACCATGAGGAATGAACAAAAGGAAGACAAGTGGAAGCAGGAGAAATCAGAAACAGAAGTCAATCCTAACCGTTGATCCCACAAAGAATGCTTAAAACAAAGATAATTACAGGGGAGGGGTACTTGGTAAATAGCGGGCTTGTTGGAAGGTCGTCGACCACATATTTTGATGGCTTTCATCATTGAATGGCTATCGGGTTGGAAATTGATTGAAGGTTAAGTCTTCAAGCTGACTCGAAGATTTATAGATCAGCAGTTTATAATCTTCATCGGATCTATAAAGAGGGTAAAGATCGAGCTAGTTTCCGCTTCGATATCTCGGAGGACCATCAGATCAACAGGGGCTTGATCATATGGTATCGGGTTTTAAAAATGATTGGAGGTTAAGTCTTAGACCAGACCCGAACTTTTATAAATCAATTTCTTATAATCCTTATCAGATCCGTGAACCGGGTAAAAGGGGCGCATGTTTCCGAGGCGATATCGTTAATGACCGTCGGATCTTACGGGATCTTGATCGAAAGGATATCGGGTTTCAACATGAGAGGAGGTTAAGTCCAAGAACGGACCCGAAGTTTTATACATTGACAGTTTATTTTCTTTGTCGGCTCCGTAAAGCAAGTAAGGGTCGTGCAAGTCCCCGAAGTGATTTCTTTAAGGACAGTTGGATCACTGGGGGTCTTATCGAATGGCCATCGGGTTGGATAATGGGCAGAGGTTTATGTGTAAGATTTATGTGTAAGGTTTCGAGTTTTGTTACAGGTTATGTTGATGGTTAATCATCAACGGGTTTTCCCCTTACTGGTCTTTACACTTGTAAAGACATGTAACATATGTAATCTTTCTTGCGGTTAATTGAAGGCTCCACTCCTAACCAAAAAAAAGAAAACACTGGAACCACTATTTTTTAGATAAGAACTTCTACACTAGATTTCAATAAGGAAATTCTAGACTAATTACATAAAAGGAAATTACATCAAAAGGTTATAACTTATAATTGCAGAGGAAAGATTAGATGAAAAGGACTTGTAACTCTGAAATGATTACTGCTGTGTGCAGTTAACTCTAAAAGAAATATTCTTGTTATCATCTAAGAAATTGAATTAAGCTATGAAATATGGAAAGAGAATGCATATAAAAATTAAATCTCTTTGATATTTTCCTTGTATGAGTACTCTAAAATCAAAACAACGGTTGGTCAAAATATCTTTGTAATGAAACTGATTAAGAAAATTATGAGAGAACTACTACGATATAAGAAAGCTGGAAATAAAAAATAAAATAAAAGAACCTCACAACTTGATAGGGGGCCCTCCCGTGAGTGCAGGTCTGCTAACAATCAAAATATATTTTATGCACGCATTTAGAACAAAGCAATTGTATTAATTTGAAACAAATGTCATAGGATTGAAAAAAAGCCATAATAAAACTTAATAATCGAACTATGTTATTGGTCTAGGCTTACCACTTATATATAAATTTCATTAAACAAATTTTAAGAGTCTTATGTCAGTACGACATGAGCTAATTCGACATCTACGAAATGGATTTTGTTTAGAACTCTATCTCCTTATGAATTTCTACTAAAATAGAAAGTCATAAGAGATTCTTCTTGAAACATATACTAACAACTAAACAAATCTTCGACACGCTCACTTGATGTTGTCCTATTCTCATGTTGCCTTTTCTTAACCACTACATTGTCATTCTCAAAGTTTAATTTTGAATTTGACTCTTATATTTATCAATTTTCATATCCTTCAAAGTCATGCGGATAGGTGGTCATCCATGTGGTGACCAATTTTCATCTCTAGACACTCTTCATCCTTTTGCTGAAGAACTGCAACTCGGGTCTAACTATGAATATTCTGCGGAATTCAACATTAGCTGCAGAATGTTTAAGATTTTGCTATTATAAGAATGTTTCTGTTATAATTCATAAATAAATATAGATTCTAAAAATGGATGATAAATACCTTCTTATAAGTTGAAATTGACCTTGAGCATGACGAGACTATTACAAAAATGGTGAAAAAAGGTGAAAGGAGATGGAAAAGTGTTGTAAAAAAGGAAACAATTTCATACTTGAACAAGTAGTAGTAACATGGTTTACCTAAGAGGACTCAATTATATCGAAAATAGGTGTATAAAATCCTAGGGCTAGGTACATTTCCCCTAGTAAAGAGTCATTTAAGCTGGGAAAAATTCACAACAACTTCATAATAGAGATGTTAGCGGGAACAAATTGCTACTACAGAAAGAATAGGAGAAAGACCCTTGTATGGGAGGTATTCCCATAGGTATCTAATAAGTTTCTTATCAGGAGATAAAGGGATAATGGTATTGGTTTCCTTTTGGTATACAAGTAAGCTCTTATTTGATTACTGTAGATTTAGCCTAGATGAGAGCATGTAACTCCATCATATTCTTGAGCTCTTGTGGTAACATTGACATCAAATTATACTATTTTTTTATAAATTCAACAATGAAGCAAGTTCTTGAATTTCTTAATAGATTGAGTGGGAGAAGTAGATGTCTGACTATAAAAAGTATCTTGGGAAGAATTTGAGGGTTTTGAAGGATGGCTAGATGAAAATAGATGTTGAGGGAATCAATTACAAAATATTTCCAATGGGGAATTTTTAGGGGGGGATAAGTCTCCTTTGAAGTGACTATTATTCTTTTAAGTGCTTCACTCTTTAGTATATAACACATTCTTCCATAAAATGCCTCAATCTCTTATGATAATTGTAATACTTACTATGATGAAAGAGTAAATAAGAAATGGATTCCTTCTAAGCTTGTGAGATTGTTGTTCCACTAGTTATGGTGGAGATGGCTCAACTAGTGGTGGTGGAGGTTCAGTGGATGGTTGCATAAGTAGAGACTTTAAAGAAGATGGTTGATCCTTATTTTTAAAAAGTATATTTATGGGTGGATTAACACAAGTGTAAGAAGTGGTAGCAACAACTTCACGCACTAAACAGGTAAGACCATCCCCTGCAACATTTATGTCCTTTTTGTTTCCTTTTGGCTTAATCACTCTTGATTGTGGGTCACCTAAGAGTTAAGCTACTTCACTAGTTATAATAGGAGGATAATAAGTTCTTAGGTGATGTCTAATGTTGATAGTTTATAAGTCCAACACCTTATTGATATCAACCTAATAGGTTATCTATATATTATTAGTACATTTTGGTTGCAAATCTTCTCGTATACCTTCTACCAAGATTTTCTTAAGCTCGTCTAGAGAGAAGTTGGTCTCACATTTAGCTAATGAAAATTGGAATCTATGAATGGAATAGGTAATAACTTCCCACTTTCCTTACTTTAATTATATAAGACTAGCCACTTCAAATAAATTGATTGGTTTAAGAACATACATTCCCAAAAACTTATCATATATTTTATCAAAAGTCTTTATAGAGTTCTTGGGAAGGTTTTCAAACCATTCAAAGGCTAACCTAATAAGAGTGTGTGGAAAGAATTTGGCCATAACTTCTAGCCATGTCCTCAAGTATTTAAAATTTTTGATGAACTTGGACAAGTCAACTAGAGAGAGATAATCATAATGCACTAGAGAGGCCCAAGAACAAGTGTGTTATACAAAAGATGCATGAAGATATGTGCCCTTAGGTATAAAAAAAAACTTTATAAGGGAGATAAAGAATATCACAATATGTTGGAATACAAATGCGAGTTGTCATGTACTTATACACAATAAGGGCTCTGCCTAGGGGTTAATGAGTTTACATGTACAAATTTTATTAGGTTGGCCTTATCCTCTCCCTTCTATTACAACAAATGATAATAAATGATCAAATGATGGTGCTATCCATGATGAAAAATATACTAATGATACATGTAAGTGTGTTGAGGCATGAAGATTACACTCATAATTCTAACATAATTCCACATATTTAAATATATATTTCATCTAGTAATGATCCCTTTCGATTCCCTTACTACACTTAAAACAACAAACTCCCACCCAGACAACAATTGAAGCAGAATTATCCTAACTAATATTTTTCAAGTTTCATAGACTACAAACTATAACCATTGCAAAATTGAAAAGGAATGAACTATGCATCTGTAAAGATTGATTTCATGGGCAAGCAACTTTTTCTCTCCCTTATGGTCTTTAGGCTTACTAACCTTGGGTTGTGCATGTTGAGGGGAATGCGAGTTACTTGTTGAAATTACTACTAATGTGTAACACCTCCCATTTCACACTAAAAAAAAAAAATCCTAATTGAAAATTATTCTTAACGAAGTCTTACGGGACTCTATTATCAATGTGATTTTTTCTTCCTTTATAGTGCATTGAATATTACTGGACTTCCTAACATTGGTATCGAACCATAATTGGAGCCTTGAAAGGTTAATAAAATTTGAAGTCGCTAACATTTACATTTTTAACTAGACTTGAATCATTTTTAAAGTCTAATACTTAACTTTTAAGTTAATCTATGTTCTTTGTATTTTTAATTTATATAATATGTGTGACATATGTAACCCTTATATGTAGGTTTATAACTTATCATTTTATTCTACTAAATTAGATCGTTCATTTATAATACCTTATAATTTACTTAATTACTTTTAGATTGGTATTAATGCCAATTGTGATCTCTAATCAGGTTTATCATCCTAATTGCACCTCCAAACCATGGTCTTGATACATTGCCCTTTTTCAAATTAATCCTTCGTGTTACTTATCATGGTCAATTTATCACCTTTTTTGGTTATTAATTGAGTTTATTATGTTAAAAGCTTTGTCCTTTCAATTGATGTACCAAAAACTATTATGTCACCAATATTTAAATACTACAAAATGATATTCCAACCATATGATATGAATGGCAGTAAGTGCTAAGTTTACGTGGAGCACTCACATTCCTCCATGTGTGCTAGATACCTATGAGATTCATGTGATGACACAATTTGTGGTGTTTACGAGGCATTTTATGTTAATGGTTTTTATTTCTCCTCAGAAAATCAATGATCCACAACATTAGTTTTTTCATTAGGATTTCTTGGTTGTGTCCTTTCAACTTTTGTTCAGACATATGCCAAGAATTTCAGCTCAACTTTATTCACTCTGAAATTCTTTGAAATCCATTGAAACAATAATCTAACATTAATTTAATACACCCCACATTATTTTCAATGCTTATATATCCAATGCTAAAAACTAAGGAGCTACTGTATATATCAAATGGTAAATTTCCACAATAGGGAATTGATCTTCTGCATGGTGTGTCAAAACTTGCAATTATGAAATTATTTGAAATGTAACTCTATCTAAGGAAGAAACTAAACCATTTCTGGAGACGTTCAGAGCTCTAGAGCGCGCTCAACCCTAACCTAGCCATTGCTGCTGCTACAGAACTTTCCCTCGGCAGCCTCCTACTGCTGAGGCCAACCAGAAAGAGAGTAGAGAAAGCTCTACGTGGTGAGCCTCTTCATCTAGTAAAAACTTGAGTCTTCCAGTATGGATGCCGGAGGGGGCCCTCGGCCTCCCCTCCCTCCTGAGATCGCTGCCTTCAAATGACTGGTAGCCTCCTGTAGCAAGAGAAAAGCAAACCCGAACCAGCATAAGTTTTTTAAGAAAGCGAAATCCATCCCCTCTGTAGAATTTCCTGCGGAACACCCATGTCGAACTGTGCTGAATCTAGCAGAATATGGGCTTATTGGTCAATTTACGGGCCTTTGGCCCTCCCCCAAAGCCAATGATGGATGGGTCTAGTGAAACTAGAGACCCCTTGTCTCTGAAGGAATTCGAAGTCATCTAGTAGGCAGAGGATATTATGTATTTGTCTTTGAATTAGCAGAAGATAGAGATATTATCTTCTGAAACGGTCCATATTTCATGGGCCCCCAAGGGCTCTATCTGAATAAATGAACACCGGATTTTGATCCTTCCCAGGATACTCCTTCAGCCGTTCCTGTCTAGGTAAGGTTACCCCACCTACCACTTTATTGCTGGAACTCAGAATTTATGGAAACAACTGGGAATAAACTAGGAAAATACATCGATAGGGCTGAAATGAGAGAACAATACTCGTGTGCCAGAATATGTGTTGAAGTCGATCTAGAGATAGGATTGCTTGAGGCGATTAAGCTTACCATAGCTGGTTGGGCTCACATTCAGGAACTTGATTATGAACAGCTCCCCTTCAAGTGGCGACATTTTCATGGCTATGGTCACTTCACTTGAAACTACAAGAATAAAACTGAGAAAGTAACAGAAAAAGATAAGGGTGATCAGTGGACACAAGCCTGAAAACTAGGCACATCGAAACAGACCAACAAAGCAAACAGGAAAGGAGGGAATCTAGAGAACGGAGGACCCTCCATCGGGAAGAGTCTACATGAAGATCATGACACATCAAATGCCACCATCTCTACAAATCCTTTTGCTGCACTAAATCCTCCAGATGACCAACCAGAACTTGAAGAGGGGGAGGTGCAACAGTATATGGAACAGATAGCAAATGCAGAAATAAACTCAGGACCTTAGGAACAAATGAGAGAAGCCACTACAATAATCCCTTGTGTAGATGCAAACCAGCAAGAACACCAGGGCCCTCCAGCAGGTGCCACTTCTCCACCCTCTTATGCAGAAATGACTAAAAATAAAAAGCTAATAGAAAGTCCTAGTTCTTCCAAAGAAGACTCTTTCGAGCGACCCAATAAAAAGACAGGAAGAAAGTCTCATAAGGAGATTGGAGAAGAAGAGGTGGAACGACTAAAGATGCAGGGTAGTCAGTCCATAATTGAAATGTCATTAGGTAGAAACACAAGCACCCGACCTAGAAAGGGAGGGTCTACTCCTTCCTTCCCTAGTAAATAATGCAGATTGTCTCTTGGAATTGCAAGGGCTTGGGGAACCCTATGAAAGCTGAAGCCGTAAAATATTTATCAAGAATGGAACCCTCAATTATCCTCCTGCTCCAAGAGATAAGGATAAAAGAAGATGCTCTTCTATTGTTAAGTCGTACCAAGTGGAAAAAGAGCTCAAGAAAAGCGGTCAACGCCCGAGGTACTTCAGGGGGCCTTGCAACCTTATCATCAGAGGATATGTTTTAGCTGAAGAGCTCCTTCACAACCCAACACTGGATATACACAGATATTCTACACCTCCCAATTAAGATTTCTTTAACTCTCTTTAATCTATATGTTCTTATTAATTTCCTGGAAAAGGACTATTGGCATACTCTATTAGACTTCCTAGAAATATACTCCCCCCAAACATCATTCTGGCAGGGGACCTTAACATTACACTAGATCCAAACGAGAGAAAATGTGGAGTATGGGGTAAAGATCCCTTCCATGTCTCGGTGGAGTCTCTGATTCTCGCATGGGACTTATTTGACCTAAAACCCAAGAAAGGTCGTTATACCTGGACTAAAAATAGAGTTGGTAATGCCAACATTGCTGCTCGTCTAGACCAGTTTCTAGTTCAAAGTACTTTGATGGAGAGGAAGCATTTAATCTCTTCAAAAATACTGCCCAAAATAACATCTAACCAAAACCCCATCTCGTTGCAGCTAGAAAAAGAGGACTTGGGACCTATTCCATTTAGATTCAACACTCTTTAGGTTTCAAGAAATGGTTTTATGGACACAGTGGTTCTTGCTTGGTCGCAACCATTGAAGGATCCCCCTGTTTTGTGTGGGAGAAGAAGCTCCAATACACTAAGTTTTCTCTAAAATCCTGGGCAAAAAAAAAAAACCCCTATCCACTCCAACAAGCATTAGACAAAAGACTATCCAGGATCTAGCCGAGATTTAGTTAGGAATGGAAGGAACTGAAATCACCAAAGCTTAGTTGCTCATCGAACAAAATTCCCAGTTCAACTCTTTTCTTTCCTTTTGACAGGAAGAGGAATATTGGCACCTTAAGTCTCACGGCCTCTGGCTGCAAGATAGAGACAGAAACACAACATTCTTTCATATACAATGCAGAGCTTGTCTCTCTTGGAATCACATTTCCGAAATATCCACCAGTGAAGGGGAAGTTATCAAAGGACATCCGCACATAAAATAGGCCGCCACATCCCATTTTCAGCATTTGTTCCAGGAGGATGGTTCTTTCGACGAAGACCTGGCTGCTGAGTTTTTGTTAAATATCCCCTCACTTGTCACAACAAATTTAAATGATGAGTTATTGAAGCCATTTACAAAAAAAGAGATAGTGGAAGTCATTTGGTCAATGGAGTCAGATAAAGCCCCTGGGTTGGATGGCTTCACCATTCATTTTTACAGAGCTTGCTGGAATGTAATAAAACTTGATCTCCTTAGAATGGTAAAATATTTTGAAAAGAAAGCCAAAGTGGGAGGGTGCACCAACTCCACCTTCCTTGCCTTAATCTTGAAAGAAGTTAACCCTAAGACTTTCGACAGATTCTGGCCTATCTCTCTCTGCAGTGCCTCCTACAAAATCCTTGCCAAACTCTTAGCCAATAGAATCAAGCCTCTGTTAGGGAACCTAGTCTCCCCTCTACAAGGTAGTTTTGTCAAAGGAAGACACCTCATAGACAATGTGATCCAAGTGCAAGAAGCCCTCCACTTTAGCCACTCTCGGAAGGAAAAAGGCATGCTCATCAAGTTGGATATGTCAAATGCTTTTGACTGGGTTAAACTTTCATTCCTCTATAAAATAATTCTCTCCTTCAGTTTTTGTGCTGAGTTTGTCAATTTGATAAAAGCCTACACTCACACACCTTAGATAGTGCCCCTGGTCAATGGCAGATCTGCCCATTGTCACCCTTTCTTTATATCTTGTTGGAAAAATCCCTAAGCAAAAAGCCAATAGCGGAAATGAAATCAGGCTCTATCCCAGGCATCAAAGCTACAAGAGGAGTGGATCCAATAAATCATGCCCTATTTGCGGATGACTCTCTCCTCTTGGGAGGTGCCTTGATTAAGATAACAAAGGCTTTCAAAGAAATTCTTCATCACTATTGCTTAATCTCAAGAGCCTTGGTCAACAAAAGAAAAAGCGTTATCTATGGCTGGAATGTTGATCATCCAACTATCATTCAAATTGCCTACACTTTGGGTTTCCCTGGGTATGACAAATGGGAAAAGATCAAATACCTAGGCCTTCCCTTAACCCTGGGACAAAGCCCTCCCTCCCTCTGGATTGAAGTTAAAGAAGATAAAAGCAAAAATAGCATATTGGGGAGGCCAATGGCTAACAAAGGCTGGGAAGATGGTTTTGATAAAGGCAGTCCTCTCGTCCTTCCCCATATTCCAGTCTCCCCTCCTGTTAGCACCCAAGGTGGGTTACACGTATGAGATCCAGGCCTAGAAAATCTAGCTCTTAGTGGAAAAATCATATGGCAATTGTATGTAGATAAAAATCATCCTGTCAGTGAGATCCTCTGGAAGAAATACCTAAAGGGAAGCTCCCTGAGAAACCTCACAACAACATTTACTCCAACAAGAACAACAATATGGAATTTAGTTAGAAGAAGCATCGACCATGTACAACAACATTTATATAGAATTCCAGGTAATGGACAAAGAACATTACTGTGGGAGGATACTATACAAGGGAATGCCCCTTTGGCCACCCTAAATTCCTGCAAAGATATAAAGATCTGGCTAGTGAACAAAGGTCTCCTTTGGCTATTAGATATTTGTTCTTGGGACAACAAAGGGAATTGGGTAGGATGGACTTTTCCAGGGGTTCCTGACCACTTGGAATCCCAAAAAAACTTGCTATGTGTAGCACTCTCTAGTCTCGCCCCTGTCAATCACTCATCCAAAGACAAATGGGGGTGGGGAAGAACCAAAATATATACAGAAGCTCAAGGATTCTCCTCTTTACAAGCTATACATGCCCCTTTGCTAACACCGAAGCTCTGGAAATCTGTTTTGTCCCCCTTTAGTCTACCAAAGGTGAATTTCTTCACTTGGTTACTCATGCACAAAAAGGCACTAACAGGAAAAAATATGATCAAAAAAGGGTTCCTCGGCCCCTTTAGATGCTGCCTATGAAATTCTGCTGTCGAAACAACTAACCACTTATTGGTTGACTACGATTTCACACAAGCAGTCTAGAAGATGGTCCTCCATGGGTTTAGTTTTCCCTCCCCCCACCCCCCCCCCCCCCCCCCCCTCCCAGATATCAGTTGTTGCCCTCTTCACCTCCTCAGAAATTCAAAACCCTGAGAATAAAACTAAAAACACAGTCTGGAAAAACATTTGGCAAGCTATTCCAAAATGCCTTTGGTGGAAAGTATGGTTGGCTAGAAATGATTGCATTTTCACCAACAGGCTCCCGAATTCAGTGGAAGTGGTTGCAAAAGTGAAATCCATCCTGCTAGAAATAGTAGATAAAATAGTCTTTGACTCCTCTCTACCTCCAGAAGCTTTTGTGTGGACAGGATCCCGCATGATAGGTGAGAGGAAAGATTTAGTCAGCAAACCAATGAATGCTCCAACTTGGCGACTGCGTCTCACTGAAGGTGACTTTCTCACGTGGTGGCAGGGGACCTCAAAAGCCACTATCTTCTTCAATGGAGCGTCTAAGGGGAACCTAGGAACTGCAAGTGCAGGAGGATTGATTCTCTCCCCGAATAGATCAAATAAAACCAGCTTTAGTTGGGGACTAGGCATAAGTTCGAACAATAAAGCAGAGAGTTACAATCTCTTAAAAGCTTACCTGATTGCGAAGGAGCTGGGCTATAAAACAATTCAAATATTTAGAGACTCGAAGCTTTTGATTAATCTCTTAAACTCCGAAGATCATTTTCGTAACCTTGATTTAAACAAAACCTTGCAGCGAATTCGAAAATTATTGAAAGAATTTGACACAGTCGACTCTTATCACATTTTGCAGTAATTAAATAAGCAAGCAGATTCGCTGGAAAATAAAGGTTGTTTGTTGTCTCTAGGAAATATCAGCCTTAATGGAGGACTCTGCTCGATTCATGCTTTGGCTTAACCATCCTACAACAAACAAATCTACACTCACTGGCCCCAATATTCAGAGTGAGAGTTGTATTAGGAATTCAGCAAGTCACATTTAGAAACTCCAAGAAAAAAGTAGAAGAAACAGTAAGTGCAAGGAACAACTCCAGAAGGAACAACAACGGAAGGAACAACTGGCATAAGGAAAAGAAAACAGAGGGAACAACAACAAAAGGAACAACAATTAGAAGGAACAACATTATGAGGGAACATCAGTGAAAGGAACAACAAGCAAAAGGAACAACATGCAGAAGGAACAACAACAGAAGGAACAACAAGTAGAAGGAATAGCTGCAAAAGGAATAACAAGCCGAAGGAATAGTAGTAGAAGGAACAACAGCAGAGGGAACCACACCCAAAGGAACAACATTTAAAGGAACATCAAGTCGAAGGAATAGAAACCAAAAGGAACAACAATAGAAGGAACAACATCTGAAGGAACAACAGGCAAAGGAACAACAAACAGAAGAAGGAATAGCAAGCAAAAGGAACAACAAGCATAAGGGACAACAAGCTGAAGGAACAACAAGTAGATAGAGTAGCAAGCAGAAGGAACAACAAGCAGAAGGATTAACATTCTGAACTACCAAAGATTTGTAAATTTGCTTTTCTGGAGGGACAATACGTAAGAGAGTATTCAAGAATAACCAAAGAACTCAATGAATTTTTGAATATAAGCAATGGAGAAGGGACTACACTCCCAAAACACTCTCATTTCTTAAGTTTTTTAAGTTACGGTCGATTGTAATAGGAGCGCTCCTCCTTTGGAAATATATCCATTAACTGTTCTTATTTAAAAAAAAATAAATAAAAATAAATAAAAAAAAATAAATAAAAAAATAATAAATAAAAAAAATAAAAATAAAATAAAAAAAATAAATAAATAAATAAATAAATAAATAAAAAATAAAAAAAATAAAATAAAAAAATAAAATAAAATAAAATAAATAAATAAATAAATAAAATAAAATAAAAAAAATTGCAATTATAGAGATAAAGATGTGTCAAAAGAGTCTTAATGGGATCTCTTCCTCATATAACTATGTCAAACATTAGCCAAATGGGTGTCAAAATAAAGAAATGGGGTTATAGATATATTTCCTACTTCCTATTCCTGAGACCTAGATAGCTACTAGTATACAAATTCATTATTACCTCCTAAAGAGTCAGAAGAGTATTTTGAGTTTCTTTTATCCTACTAATTCAATATCTAGTAGAGTCTTTATTTGAGAATTAGCTATAAGTTGTAAGATTATAGAGTGAGTCTTTGATTATAGGTACCAATTCTAATGATTTATACAATCTCTGTCTTGTTGATATATAATGTCTAATATAACTGATGTTGGTAATATAATTACAAATCTTGGATATATGCATAATGAAACATGAAGCTTCATTATATGGAAATATAGAGGAGTTGGTTTTGGCTCTAATTCCTATTGGGTTAACTTCATTACTTAGACATGTATTTGTGTGAAAATGAATTGAATTGGTTTATGTTTAAGGACAAGGCTTCCTAGACGAGGTTAGCAAAGACAAAAGACACTCGTCGTAGTGGTAAGAAAGGGTTAAAAGAAATGATAACAACTTTTTTAAGTATATTAAATATGTGATATTTTTTAACAAAATTTGTACTAGAAGAAAATCATTGTTATCTAATTTCTCCCTATTTACTGATTGATGGGAACTAAAATATGGAAAACATCCAAATCCTTTGGAAAAAGAGATGTTGTAGCAAAAGAGATGGGTTGATTTTATTGTGTTGATGGAGTCTGAGGTATATAATCTTAGTTGGATTTCTAATATATCTTTGAACCATATTTTCATTTTATTTTTTATCACTATTAGATATTATATCCTACCTCATTTTATGGTTAGCATTGATATGCATTGCTATCTATCTATATATATATATTATATATTATATATATAATATATATATATATATATATATATATATATATATATATATATATTTATATTTATATATATATATATATATTTCAGAATGCTATATGTAATGACTGCCAAGATAATGATCTAGACTATGTTGAGCATACATCAATAGATGACGACAATGAGGATGACAATAATGTTGGTGATGATGACACGGATGAAACTGATTAGGATGGTCAGGATGATGATCATGAGGATGATCGTGGTGGTGCTAGCTAGGCATACATATGCATTGTTTTTTATGAAGTATTATTCTGTAGAATGAAATTCCTATTTTTAGATGGATGTTGTGAATTTACCTTAGAATAATGATATCTATGAAACATTTGGATTTGATAATCACACAATGAATTTTATTTGATGGATGATATTCATTATATATTTTTATTTGATGTATATATTGGAAATTATCACCATTATTTTGATGAAGAATTATTATGTATGATGATATTACCATATTTGGATGTTTTTTGTGATTTTATCTTAGAAGAATGATATTCATGAAATATTTTTATCTGGTAATCACATTTGAATTTTAGTTGATTTGATTAAAAATGATAATCATAGTATTAGTATTATGTTGCTATTTTATGTATATGTGTTGAAAATTGTCAATGAATCATTATGTACAATGATATTGGTAGCTACTCTACTTGCATAACTTTGCACAACAGTGTCTCCTACTATATCACCTAGTTTTTCTACTTTGAGTTTCCATGATTCAACTTTTAGTCACTGGAGTTATAGAATCTGGCTATATGTCCTGTGGATCTCTAGGTGTATGTGCATTAATTTGATTTGATCATTAATTGGGGTAGCTCCATGTTGAAATCAAGATGTAGCCCTAAGTCAAGAGGCATATAAAGCTCATGCATTATCTTATATCTTCCTTACTATAGTGTGATTCCATATTAGAGTGGGAAGAGTAATTGACAACATGTTCCTTTGAGATGATCTATTTTCAAATGCTTTTATCTCAAATTTTCAATTTGCTAGAGACTTATGCTTGTCATATCTCAGTTTACACTTATGTTATATCCTTTTTATAATGATTGAAACTTCTAACTCAGGCTACAACAGAATGATCCATAATCCTCCCTGCATGTGGGTTGTGTGTTGTTGGGGTGTTGTGAGCGAGAAAACGAATCTAGAGTGTCTTCTTCTACATTGAGATATCTACCGATCAAACTAGGTGAATTAAATTGGACAAATGATCATCGTGATCACCATTGAGTTAAGAACACAATGCTCTTCAAGGTGGCTTCCTCATATATCAGAGAAACATCTAGTAATATGACTACAAATCTACTTGTATTTCCTCAAGTGAAAGTGTAAATTTAGATCCTCCTACTCCTATCCCACCTTTGGTCCATACTCCTCACTTAGTGTTTACACCTTTGCAATCGGTCAATGTTTCATCGGTTACCCTGGTGATAGTGTAAACACCCATTGCACAACCTAAGTAAAAAATGTAAGACGAGGAAAAACCAATAATGTTAGGGGAACAAATGCTCCTAGTTGAGCTTCCATATTTAATGATGTGATATGTTGAAGTTACATGTTATGTCAAGATAATCACTCATGATACCATATATTTTAGAGAAGGAAGATATTACTCAAAATGTGTTATACATCTTTACTTTCCTTGTACTAATACGAGTCATATAAGCCTTTATTTTCCTTGTACTAATATGTGTCATATAAGCTTTAAAAACTGAGCTAATATCCATAATAACTCTACTTGTTTAAGTTGTTGAGTAGTCATTACTGAGAAAGCTTAAATTGACTCATATTGTGTTACATTACTTTGCATTATAGTTATAATGCATATACAGAGAAGTATTATCTCCATTTATTCATATTAGATAACACTAACCATAGGGTAAGTAAGGAACAATGAAACCGTTGTATTCAAGTGATTGTGTATACCTTGGATCCAATAATTATGGATTTACTGTGTCATAGCTTTCGTAATTGACGTGAGGTTGTCTAAAAGAGATTTCTTGACATGAGGTTGTTTGAAAGGGGTTTCTTGCAATTAGAGAAAATTTTATTTTAAAAGGTTAATATCGAATTTCCTTGTCATAATGTGTAAGCGAATTAAAATCCCTTAAAATTTAGTAGAGATATAGGTGTGACTAGGCACCTAAATGACATGACAATTTTTTATCATTTAATTTGGGTACAAGTGATTTTTTTTAATAATATGATTTACCTACCTTATGTGTGAATGGTTCCCAAGTGATCTAAAACTATATTAAATATTAAAAATAAAAATATATCTTAATCTATATAATTTAGAATATTGAGAATAATTTTTAATGAATGGTAAATCATTGGGTTGAGTGTGGTTTTAATGAAACATAAATCATTGTTGTTAAGCTTTAATTAGAAAAAGAAATAAAAAATTTCCACCCTTTTAATATTAATAACTATGTGTTTCTATGCACCAATTATTTAGAATCAAAATGCCAAAATTATAAGTATTTTTATTTTTTATATTTTCATTTTTTACAATTTAAGAAAAAAATCGTAAGCACAAATATTTAGAAACACGATTACACAATTTAGTAATATTTTTAATTTACTTTAAACTCCCATTTCAAATTTATTTTTATATTTTTTCTTTTTGCATTTTAGAAATTTATATTTTTCAAATATTTCTTTGTTGTTGTTTTTAAATGTGAATAAATATTTTTTTTCTTAATATTTGCCACTTTTAAATTTTAAGAAATACATATTTTCAAAATAATTTCATCATTTCCCGCTTTTTGTATTTTCTGGGAAGAAAAATACAAGTGAGGGGCAATATAGTTTATTTGCAGCTTAGTAATAGTGCCAACAGTGCCATAATCAAAGATAGTTTGTTTGTAGCTAAGAAACAATGCCACAATCAAAGATCAATAGTAGGTGCTAAGCAACAATGCCACAATCGAAGATTGCAATCGTCACAACCAATGGTAAAGCCTTCCTTGGCCACACTTTCTTTGTTTTTTTAGTGAGTTTTTCTTTTTCAAATCCATGAATAAATTGTTGAAGAGAAATTGGGTGACATTAGAATATCAATCAAAAGTTTTGAGCTGATTTTTTCCATTTTTGTGAAAAATTTGGGTGACATTAGATTATTTTGAAAATGCAGTAATCAAAAGTTTTCAGCTGATTTTTTCCATTTTTGTGAAAATTTTGGGTGACATTAGATTATTTTGAAAATGCAGCAATCAAAATTTTAGGGCACACTTTTCTTTTCAGTCATGATCAAGAATCCCTCTTTAAATTTAAAAAGCTTGTCACCAACGATCCTCATAATTCTATGGCCTATTGGAGTGTTGAAGTCCCTTTGTGCAACTAGACTGGTATTACCTGCAACAATTACCACCAACAGAGAGTGGTCACTCTAGACCTTAGTTCCAGGGATATGGAAGGGTCTATTTCTCTTCCCCTTATCAATTTGTCATTTCTCCACTCACTTGATCTTTCTACTCCACTCGCTTGATCTTTCTAACAATGTGTTCCACCCTCATATACCAGTTCAATTGGGACATCTCTTTCATTTGAAGAAGCTCAGTTTGCTCGACAATCATTTACAATGAGAGATACCATATCAACTCATTAGTTGCAGAAGTCTGACATTCTTAGAGCTCTGATTCAACAATTTGAATGGAAATATCTTGAGGAGCATCAAAATACCATCTAGAATATTTTATTATTTATATAGATCACTAGAATAACAAAACAACAACTTCAATCTACTTAGTGATGTCGCTCATTTTTTTTTTTCCTAATGTCACTTTTTCTCTCTGTATATGATAAGAGTCATAGTGGGTGTTTTTTGTTATTATATTTTCTATGGTTGGCCAATTAAAGAACAAACAATATTGTTACACTATTTTGGCATCACATGGGTCTTTATCTATTGGATGGTGCAGTAGAGAAATTTGATCTTGAATTTAGTGGCAAATATATATTCCATGTTATTAAAAGATATCATATTTAAAATAATTAATTTATCACTTCCCCCAATTATGAACTTATTTCTCTTTTCAAAAAATATATTTATCAATTAAAAAAATGTTAAACATTACTACAAATCATAGTAACAACTTACATTATATTATAAAATGTCTAATATGTCATATAACTTACATTGTAATATAACATCTCTAATATGTTATACAACGTGCCACAATTATTGAGATATGATATGATGATGTTCCACACATGCACCAATGAAGTACTGCTCATGCCATCATGTTATATATATCCTTGATTAAAGTGATTAAATATTAGGATAGAAGACCAAAAGGCAAATTACAATTGTAATGACTTCTAAAAATTATGAAAATTTTGGTTTTTCCATATTCGCTTCCTCATTATATAAGGTCAGAATGAGACCTGTGTGAAGTTTTGAACTAAATTTTGGACCTATTCTACTATGTATAATTATGTAACATTTGATTTCTTTTTTAAATAACAAGGTACAATTTTTTTTTTTTGGAAATAAAAAGGTTGACATGCAACCATGTGTCCCAATGACTAACAAGAAGACATTGTTGTTGTAGCAATAATTGACCTATAACCATAGCTCAGAAGGATCCTAAAGAGTTATACATAGATCACATAACCTTAATACAAAAAGCAAGAAATGTTTGATATGATATAAAAAACTGACGTGTGGTGAAATTGTAATATTTTGTTATTTAAAAATGTCATTTATACCATTGTATGCATTTTGTTTTTGAAATTATTTATATTAATGTATATGTTTAATATTTTATATGTCTTTTATTTATGTTATTAGAAATAAGAAGTTATATATATATGAATGAAAAATTAAATAAATAAAATAAAATTATGACTTTACTTTAAATTGTTACTATTATTATTATAATTAAAAATATATATATTAAATTAAAATAGATATACTTAAAAAATGGGTAAGAAAAAATAATAATAAAACAATAGTATGTAATAAATGCTTAATAATCTTTGTGAACATTATAGTTTCACATTATTATTAATTGAATAAATTCTATATAAAAATTATTTTCGTGCATATTCTTTTTTATATAAAAAATTTTATGGTTAAAACAAATGTTTTTAATTTTAATCAAATTTTATTAATGACTAACTTTGTTTGTCATATTTAGGAATTTATATAATAAATTAAAAACAGTGTATTAAATTTTAGATTACCAAATTTTATTAAATCTTGTGTTCATAAATTAATTTAAATATAACATAGATAGAGTTATTTGATTAAAGTGACATATATTTGGGTAAATTTGATAAAAGTAAAATAATTAAAAGGACATATTAAAAAATATCTACATGGTGTTATTTTATTAATTTATTAATTTTTCTTTGGTGATTATTTTTGAGTTGAAATTTCCTCTAATTGGGAAGTAATTAACATGAGGTTGGATAAAATGGGTTTCTTGCTCTGAATTCTTAGTAGTCATAGATTATGGACAACATCTTGCATCTCTTCATATTATTATTATTCCTTTGGGTCATGGGAATAGGTGACCAAAGGTTCCTTCTTTGTGTGGATGTGAATTTATTTTGGAATAATGATATATGTAATGAGTTTTGATTTGATAGTCATATATGTAAATTAAAATTTGTTAATGATTTTTTGATAGAGAATTATTGTATACAATGACATCGTTATTTTTTTTGGATGGATGTTTTCAATTTCCCTTAAATTTATTTACAAACATTGTTATCAATTTGAATTGTGATATTTTCTTTAATGATATTTAGAAATTGTGATATAGTTCACCATGCAATTGAAATTAGTAAAATGAATCCATAACAAGGTCATAATGAATTGTGATATCTTCTTTAATGATATTTAGAAAGTGTAATATCTTCTTTAATGATATTTAGAAATTGTGATATATTTCACTATTGTATTGAAATTAGTAAAATGAATCCGTAAAGGGGGTCATAAATGGAAAGTGAAGTACACTCTACACAAGAAGTCAAATGCATATGTATTTGTGGGTTGTAGCCATGGATGCAAAATTGGGAGTAGAATTAGATGTTAAATAGATAAAATAGCACACAACAAACTCTAATAAAATTCACCACCATCGGGCAAATTGCATGAGCAGAACTTCCAAAAACAAAGAGAGATCAGTGCCTTTCTAATCCAAATATTCAGGTCCAAATAGCAATCGGAAACAGTTGCGCTGATTGCGCCTTTCGACGCAACTTTTAGATAGAAAAGTGCGTCGACCCTCTTGTGCTCAGACACACCAATATCTGAGACTGTGAGCCAGGTGTTACTGCAGTCCACCTACTCCTACAATCACAAAGCTCCCGTGTACATGTTAGCCACTCAGGCAATATGCCACCACCGGGCAAGTCCGATCTGCCACCACCGGGCAAACCCGTAACTTAAATGTGCCACCTCCAGGCAAATCCTGTAGCCACTAAGGCTCTGAATGTGGTTTCCACAAACCAACACTTTACAGTGACAAAAGATGGTTTTAGGCTGACCATAAACCATTACAAAGTGGTTTTAAGATCACCACGGACTTTCAAATACCTTTAAAAGGCTTACATTTCATACTTCAACATTTTGGAGTTTCTGGGTACATATAATGACCATTACAACAACTGGACTTGTTTATAACATGCTAGGGAGTCTATTCCACAAACCACACTAACTCAAACAAACATCTACTTTGTTGTCCACCATAAACGTTGTTGATGCTCCTTTATCCCATCTTTTCATAGTTCACATCTTGGGAATTTCTCTATGCCCAGGAAGGGCCAGAGGCCCTTATGGGCTCTGAAGCTCTGATACCAAGATAAAATAGCACACAGAAAACTCTAATCAAATTCTATATTATGAATCAAGGAAATTACACACATATTTATACAAACAAAAGTCTCAAGATAGGAATTCTATCTTAGATGTACAGTGTGTGGTTGAGAGAATCTCTCAACCACACACTAAACTAGGAGAAACTATATTCTAGCTAATTCCTATTATGTAGGAACAAACTCCTCAAATGGAGAATTAAAACCATAGACAAGTGGTACCTACAAATCCACCACCATCGGGCGAATTTCATGTGCAGAACTTCCAAAAACAAAGAGAGATTCGTGCCTTTCTAAGCCAAATATTCATGTCCAAATAACAATTGCAAACAGTTGCGCTGATTGCGCCTTTCGACACAACTTTCAGATAGAAAAGTACGCCGACCCACTTGTGCTCAGACACACCAATATCTGAGACCGTGAGCCAGGTGTTACTGCAGTCCACCTGCTCCTACAATCACAAAGCTCCCATGTACACGTTAGCCACTCAGGCAATATGCCACCACCGAGCAAGTCCGATCTGCCACCACCGGGCAAACCCGGAACTTAAATGTTCCACCTCCAGGAAAATCCTATAGCCACTAAGGCTCTGTATGTGGTTTCCACAAACCAACACTTTACAGTGAAAAAATATGGTTTTAGGCTGACCATAAACCATTACAAAGTGGTTTTAAGATCACCACGAACTTTCAAATACCTTTAAAAGGCTTACAATTCATACTTCAACATTTTGGAGTTTCTGGGTACATATAATGACCATTACAACAACTGGACTTGTTTATAACATGCTAGGGAGTCTATTCCACAAACCACACTAACTCAAACAAACATCTACTTTGTTGTCCACCATAAACGTTGTTGCTGCTCCTTTATCCCATCTTTTCATAGTTCACATCTTGGGCATCTTTGTCAAATTAATTCTTGGAACTCCATGCTTAACCTGTCATGTAGCAGGGCCAGACCGCACGTTGCTCTTCACACAGGGTCAACTCCAGTGAAGAGATCTCCTCCGAATTGGCCCTCTTATAGTTTCGTTTGTTAGGCACCAACAATCAACGTAGACATCACAAAAATCCGCAATGGACAGAAACAACAAATTTGAACACGACAGTGAAGGGGTTGCTCTCGTCGCAAAAAGTTTCTCTTGGCCTCGTCAAAGTGGGACCTCAACACAGGAGTCAACTGCAACAATCCCAATCTTCCATAAAACACACAGTGGAAAACACTTGCCTACGCGCAGCGAAGCTCCGCCTGATTGAATGGACAAACTAAAAAAAAAATACTCTTTTATTTCGTCAGCCCAGGATGGGCCAAGCCCACGAGGGGCCAGCCCTCAGGGCTTTGATACCAAGATAAAATAACACAACCACTCAAATATATTCTTTTATTTTCCTCGCCTAGGACTGGCCAAGCACATAAGGGGCCAGCCCTCGGGGCTCTGATACCAAGATAAAATAGCACACAACAAACTCTAATCAAATTCTATATTATGAATCAAGGAAATTACGCACATATTTATACAAACAAAAGTCTCAAGATAGGAATTCTACCTTAGACGTACAGTAGTGTGGTTGAGAGATTCTCTCAACCACAGACTAAACTAGGAGAAACTATATTCTAGCTAATTCCTATTATGTAGGAACAAACTCCTCAAATGGAGAATTACAACCATAGACAAGTAGGAATTAATTATTTCTAACTTAAATTAGGCATTAAAAAAAGATGCAAACAATGACACAAAAAATGTTTCAAACTAGAAGTAAAAAAAGGTGCAACAATACACACAAATAAGAGAAAAAAAACATGGCATACAAAACAATACCAAGTTGGGCACAAACAAGGATTCAAAAATGGACAACAAACTAGATGCAAAAAAGGACATACAACTAGATGTAAAATATGATGCAAAAGGGGATGTCAGGTTGGGTGCTAAAAAGAAACAAAAAAGGATGCAAATTAAGATTTCAAATGATGATGCAAAGAATCGTGTAAATTTGAAATGAAAACTTAGGCAAAAAAAAGGGGGGGAAAAAGGATGTAAAAGACATAAACAAGATGTACAATGAGGCTAAAAAATGGTTAAAACCAAGGACGCCATATTGGATGCTAAAAATGATGCATAATCAGATGCAAATTTAGAATCAAACTTAGAAACAAAATGAGAGGAAAATGTGGACACAAAATGAGGCAGAAAAATGATGCAAATTTGGATGGTGAAAATGATGCAAAATTAGACTCCAAAAAAGATGCAAATTTGGACATAAATAATGGTGCAACATTGGACACACAAGTAGACACAAAAAAGGGTGCAAAAATGGGTATAAAAATAGCTCAAAATTGGATGCAAATTGAGATGCAATGGTGGATGCAAAAAGTGATGCAAAAATTGGTATAAAAACAAATGCAAAAGTGGACATAAAAAATGACTCAAAATTGAATGTAACATTAGACACAAAATGGGATACAAAGGTTGACACAACACATGACTTAACATAGGATGCAAATATAGATGGAAATTTGGATGCTCGAAAGGATGTAAAATTGGATGTAGGAAGTTAAAAACGATGCAAAATTGGATGCAGCAAATGATGCAAAATATGGTGCAATATGGGATGTGAAAAAGGAAGGCAAATCAAATGCAAAAGTGGACGTAAAAAATGATCCAAAAAAACATGCAAAACGGACACAAAAATGGATGCAAATTTTTGACTCTAAATCAAATTCAACATATGGTGCAAATATAGGCATTAAAGCAGGTGCAAAACTAGATTTAAAATAGGTGCAAAAATAGAGGAAAAATTAGATGCAAAATTAGAAGAAAAAACTAGTGCAAGACAAGATGCAAAACTTGGTGTAAGACTAAATGCAAAAATCGACACAAATGGATGCAAAATAAGGTGCTAAATTGGATGCAAAATATGGTGTAAACTTGATGAAAATGATTGCACAAAAATGGAAGCAAAGAATGGCACAAAATAGGAAGCAAAAAATGATGAAAAAACATGCAAAAAATGGCACAAAACTAGAAGCAAAACCTGTAACTGCCTTCAGCTCATTTTTATGTCTCTTATCCCTGAGGCTGGCACCAGACGACATTGACTTTTTTAATAAAATTATATGCAAATCTTGGTGCAAAATTGACAAAAAAATTATGCATAATCTAGTGTAAAAAAGGTTGCAAAATCTAGCTTGAAAGAGGATGCAAAATCAATCGCAAAAAAATGACCCTTTAAAAATTGTACAATAGAGCCAGATTTAGCGCGAGGTTTCTCATCCCAATTGTAAACAAAATGCACTATAATTTGGTGCTAAATTTGACACAAATTTCCTGTTTTTTTTTGTAGTGATAAAAAGAATCAAAAGGGATGCTATGATCATGCTCACCTCAAGAGGGAGGTAGTTCCTTGGGTTTTTCAAACACCTGTTGATGATGACTCAACACCGTTTGCAGATCTGGATGAATGTTGACATGGCTTGATTCAATGGCTTGGATTGCATTGAATTGAGTAACTACTCCATGGTGTCCCTTTTTTAAAATATTCTTCATTCTATGCAAATTTGATTATATTAGGAGCACCTTCTTGGAGCCCACAAAGTGTATGAGTGTGCCCATTCTATTGGAAGTTCATATATGGCTCTTGGAAGCACATGGTAATGGGGCCTAGTTTTAGAAGCCATTCAACTCCAAGGACAATGACATAGCCTCCCATTTCAATGGAAAACATGTGTCTCTTAAGGTGATAGTCCCCCGTCAGTAGCTTTATGTTTTTGCAATGACCTTCGCATTTCATGGTCCCCCCATCTGGTATAAGGACTTAGAAATTTGATACTACCCTCACATAATAATGCATGACCTCAACAACCCATTTATGGAAAAAATTGCCACTGTCAATCAATGTCACCACCAATCGATTCTTAATGCATGGAGTGATATAATCGGTTCATCAGGTGTTGTTGTAGTATCTAATATAGTCTCTTGGGGTTCTGATGCATCCTCCCCAGACACTTCAGTGGGTTGGGCCTCATCTTTTGAGCTATTTTTAGTGGCATCAATTTGAAAGAACTTTAGTTCCTGGAATTTTTGGTCAGGGGAATATTTCTCATCATAATAGTAACAGAGTCCTTGTCTTCTCCTTTATTCCATTTTCGTTGGTCACACCTTTTGCACCTTAAGGGTTGGGGTGGGGCCACTAACAAGGGTGAGGCATTCCTTTGATGTCAATGAAGGATAACTAAATTGGGAATTAATAGCAGTTTCTGCATGTAAAGCTTTGTGGCAAGATTCCAACAAAGTAGTCGGTTGATGCATTTTGACATGTGCATAGTGGGCTTCTTTGAGGCCACTAATGGAAAATTCCATATAGAAGGCATCCCCTAGGCCCTCAGTCCGAATGACCAGTTTTTAAAATGTCATGATGTAGTCTATGGCTATACCCATTTTTTTAGCTTCGCGAGATGATCCATAAAGTGAGAGTCCCTGTTAAACAAGCTCAAATGGCTTTAGAGAACATATTCCATGTTGGCTTTCTTGTGTAGAAATTACGATGCCATTTCCGCTACTACCAATGTTCTTGGTCCAAATAAAGAGCTCCCACATTTAGTTTGGTTTCCCAGATATTGTTAGGTTGAAAATATTATTCAATTTGTGCCACCCACACTACAGGGTTAGAATTGTAAAACTTGTGCATGTCAATCTTGGGTGTCTTATTGCTAGAATATTGGTGACCCTCGTGGAAATAATGATAACCCTCATATCGATGGTGGCTATATTCCCCTTGAAATTTTCCATCAACATGGTTCCCCTCCCCCATGAGGCCTTTCTCCTTGATGTGTGGTATGAGGTGTTCCAGGGCCCTTTTAACTGTATCTTCAATTTTGGTGGTGAGGCCTACTTCAAGGCCATCCACTTTTTTCTAGAGTCTCTCCATAGCCTGAGCCCTCGTAGTTACCATATAATGTCTTGGGTTAAAAATTTTGGTTTGCTTAGAACTATTAGGGTTGCAATGGTTGCGAAACAAGGATTTTATTGATGTAGGTCACTTGAAAGCACCTAAGAAAAAATTTGGGGTCATGGGAAAAATGTAAGCTTACGAGTGAATGGTACTACTACGATCAACTTGTCATCGTGAATCATGTGGAATAGGTCTCTTGCAAGCAAAATTTTGGGATCACCATATTCTTTTTTACTTTGATAGGAGTTCTACTCTTATCTGATCAATATTGTGGCGATCAAAATCCCAAAATCTCGATACTACAAAATGTGTAGGAATTTGGCAGTCCCCACTATTCAATACTACAGTGGCAGGCATCCTAGTTGTTGGATACTACAAAATATGTAGGAATTTGGCTATATCGACTGATCAAGACTGTGGCAATAGAAACCCCAACTGTTAGATACTATAAAATGTGATGGCAAATCAACAAGAAGTGACAAAACTATGGCAATAAGGTGTGTCATGTGCTACAAATTGTGATATATTTTAGGGTTCCAACAATAGTACTCGGTCCAATTTTTTAGGGCACTAACATAGGAGGATCGACCGTGCCCTTAGCCATATTACTTGACTACCCTATGTATGCACAAGTAATCTCCCCTAGTATTGTCCTCATTGTATTGTAGCTGCAAGATGAACAACGACTTATTTAAGGTTGATTTCAAGGTAATCTTGGGGGCTTCTAATATACCATAGGTACGTGGAAGTGCAGTCCGTGTAGAAGTGTTGTCTAATACACTATTACTTTAAAGGGTACCAACAAGATTTACAATGGAGTCCAATAGATGTGACTATCTGTTACACAATATTTTGTCACACTTCCCGTCCAGTATTCTGAAGCATCAAAATGAAGAAAGTTGTCACTATTCACCATGAAACATATATTGAAGCTTCCTTGAAGAATAGAAGGAAAGTTTCCCTGAAAGATTTCCTGAGAAAAATTGTCAAAATCCTAGTTTTAAGGATCAACGTGTTTTGCACCACTGGTGACTCATGCTGGTAACTTGTTGTACTCTTCTAACTCAGTGCTACTAGCATGAATTTTTATATAAAACCCCACGTTGAACCTCTTCAGACAGTTTTCCTATAGTGGAGGAGAATATTCTCTTACTAGAAGCCTCGAGAATTGCGAGTTGGTTACATTTGAATAAGGATTAGAGTGAGATCTCCCATTCTTGGTCCTTGATCCTACTCTCATGGATCTTCCCCTTGTGTTGTGGAATCTCTCCCTCCTTTTATGGATCCTTAACTCCCTCTCCTTCCCTATAAATGAGATCCCCACTATCCACAATTGGTTGGTCAATGCTTGGTTGCATTCCTATGTTGAAACTATGCTTAAATGCTACCCATTTTGCTAAGGAGAAGGAGTGCTTGAAGGTCTTGGATAGGACCTGGAAACTCATCCAAAGGAGGCTTCCAACATCAAGGCTTAAGTGGTTTTATTCTTCCCTCATTTTTTATTAATAAATACATCATGTTTTTACTTTCCATAAGTGTGTAAATCATTACTCATTTAGTATGACACTCCTTGATATGTCATATAGTTTATGTTAGAATGAATTATGATATGTATGCCTTTGTTGTTTTTGTTTGATCTTTCTTGCAGGTACTCATCCACAACAACATAAAGAGGATTGAACTTGGAAGTAAGAAGATTGAGGATGAAATCAATGGGCGTTTAGCATCAGAGTGAGGCAGGCCATCTATCTTACTTTGTATTTTTTGACATAAACTAGGAAATTTAGCACATGTTTGTCTAGTTTGTTGCTAGATCTTCTTATAAGACTAGAGAGATCACTTATGTCTGTAGAAGGGATTGTGTGCACAACAACGAAAACCTCCTTTTGTCCTCAAAATTAATGGTTAGTTGTAAAAATTGGATTTAAGACCAAAGCATTCACCAACACACATTTCTGATTCATTTTCTGAACAGACATCGTGGCAAAACCACCAAGAGTCCGAATGAGACCCTAGATATCTATGGAGATATTGATGCACCCAATTCACCTAGAGTTGTAGGTTCTGATATTGTTGAGCCTGAATCCCTTGAAAACCAAGGATTTTAACTTGGCCTTGTCCTAAGCATCCAGCGCCTTGCTTCCCAACCACCTCTATAGTTGATAGGCTCATCCCAGGACTCTCCTCTGGCTAGTCCTAAACCTATTTCAAATTTCTTTCTTTTTCCTCCTAATTCACTCTTTGAATCATGTCTCTTATGTATTTATCACCTCCACATCCGTATAGTCCTTTTGATACTCCCAACATACCTTCGAGTCCTTCTCCTAAAATGACTCGAGTTCCCAACCGAGAGTTGTTCCCAATCACAACAACAAAAGGTCATAATCTTCCTGTAGGGTTGACATCCCAAGGTATTCTAGTGGAAACTTTTGGAACTCACATTCCCAGTTCAAAGATTGATCCTTTGTTACTTCTTCCTCCTAAAGGTTTTCCTTATGTTTCCTCTCCCAACATGAAAATGGGACCAAGTACACCTCCTACTTATAGTACACCATTGGTTTCACAGGGTTATAACTCTCTCGACGATGATTTTTCAGATAATTCTGGCACAACTTCATTGTTTCACAATCCCATTTGGTCCTCTAGTGTCACTCCTACTACCAGTTTGTTTGTTCCAAACATGCAGGTAACTGCACATACCCCTACCTAACCTACAATGTTGGTAAGTGAAACACATGTTCCTCTTAATTCTTTTCTCCTCTTACTGTAGCCATGGTAACTTTGGTCCCCAATGTGAGTGGACAACTATCAACCCCTCCTCCCATATCGGGGGAAAGTCAACCTATTGGTTCCGTTTCTAACCCAGGTAGAACATTGATTCCATCTGTATCAGGTAACATCATAAGGAACGCTTTACAAGGTTATCAAGTCCCTTTGACTCAACCTTCCTACCAGTAGCCTTATACTCCTATAGGCTCTCAACAACTCCAAACTCCTTATCAGTAGGCAGGTCCTCAAATGCAGTATCATCCTCAAATGAAATATACTTGTGGGACTGGTAATCCTCCTACGTGGCCACAAATTTCTATTCAACTGCAGTAGGGACCCTACCCACAGCCACAGCTACAGGTTTCCTACCCGTAGCCACAGCCGCAAGTGTCTTACACGCAACCACAGCCGTAGGTTTCCTACCAATACCAATAGTTACCTTACCGACAACCACGACAACAAGTTCCTATTCAACCCCAGTAGGGACCTTACTCACAATCGCAACAACAAATTTCCAGCTAATCACAATAGGGATCTTACCAACAATCGCTGCCATAGTTGTAACAGATGTAACAAGGACCTTACTAATGACAGTATGGCTAGTTTGCTTCGCAAACTCCGTACATCCAATATGGTCACCAGAATTAGTATGGTCAACATCCTTATGGTCAACCGCTTTATGGACAAAATCCACTACTGTGGGTGTTAGAGCTAGATTGGCCTCGGGTTGAGGAAGGCAATCCTAGGATAACCACAAACCAAGCTTAACCTGGTAGCTAGCCCTACCATGTCGAGAGAGGGCTCTCTCCTTATGAATCTCAGTCAAGATGACTGGATCCGATATGTATTTTAGGCTAGGTATAGTAGCTCTAGGGTTTTTTGATTGATTTTGATGGTTTTGTTGATGGATCAAATGGAGTAGGCAGCTTTGGGTCCGGGAAATCAAGTCAGGATGCAAGGTGTTCTATGGGGTGATGTAGGTAGGTGTTTTGGCACTTGAAATTGAGTGATATGGTGGGTCTAAGACTAGTGAGGAGCTAAGGAGGGCATGCAAAGATCATGTGTCCTTCTCAAATAGTAGAAAACATAAATCACTAAATGGTTTCACAAGGCAGAGCACTGTAACCAATGTATTCTACCTATCTATCTTGATATAATTTAGCTAGAAGAAATGAATTAGATTGTGGCACACATAACACATGAGAAAAACTAATAACAGAAGAAGAAACTATGCAAAACACTTTACCACAAGTATCCCATAAAAGTAGCTGCAAATCCTAGTTCATTTCTTTGCTAAACTATTGATAAAGGTGTACAATGTAGCTCAGAGCATCCAAGAGAGTCCAACCTTTGCTAATGACTGAAAAAATACATAATATAGACATCAAACCACCTATTCTAGCCATCAGGGGTCGAATCCAAGGGATAAGGAACTGTTACAATCATTTCCAAACAAGGAACAAGAATATAGGCAGTGGAACAATGTGCCTCTATAAGCATGGAAACTGATTCATTGACCCCCAAACCACCTCAAACTGATGAATCTACCCTCTAAGATCATTTCAAAATTTCATTTACATACCATGGCATTAATTACAATCATAAATTCATCCATGAAGAGATAAAAAGTAAACTTGCAGTGAAACTAGGCAAAAACTAGATTTTTTGGGCAAATTGGCTCTATGCGTAGCGCCACTG